>JAKSZP010000622.1:0-50439 GCA_022478985.1 Massospora cicadina
TTTGGTGACAGCTTTGAGGATAGGATGACAATCTGGTGTGGCAGCTGCTTTTACTAAAAGCTAGTGGTCACTGTAGAATGATTCAGAATTTGGCTGTGGGTCATATAAATGAGGGGGGTATTTGGCATCCCATTCTGCATTACAGAACTGCTCAATTTGCAGAGATTATTCTTCAATAAGATTAACTGATTCGTCGAATTCAGCCAATAACTCTCATGGGTTCTGGTTGAATTGAATTGGGGAATTGGCGTATGGTTGAGGTTTAGTTGATTCATTGGAGGAAGTATGGGATCAAACTGGGGTCCAAGCTGTGCTTGATTGGAGGGAGAGTTTGTGGCGCTGGGGTGAGGAGGAGGCTGATGGTGGCTGCAGGTGCAGCTGCAGCATCATGCTTTGGGGGAGGATTAGGTAGTATTGTACCTCATACCAAAGCTGGTGTGGGGTGGGCAGCGTATTGGAGGCCAGCGGATAAAAAATCAGTACAGTTGGAAGCAGCTAGGGATGGTCACTTGCATTTTGAGTGGTCCAACTTGAAATAGGATGAACAGATCATCCATACGCCCTCAACGCAGGTCCAGAATGGATGGTCAGGGGCAGAGGGGATAACGGCATGAGGGGGAATTGACAGGGCAATTTTATTTAATTCAGGGCTGATCATGGCATACACCTGAGGCCCAGAAAGGCGTGTGGCCTAATCTGGGACCACATCTTTCAAGATGGGGTTGGAGTTATAGACTGCCAAACCTTTCATCAGCTCCTGATAGAGCACCTCAGGGGGAAGGTGGGTGGGCAAACCAGCGAACTGAACCACCAAAGTGGTATCCTCTGGGAGCCAGGTCTGAATTTTGGAGAGGGGTACCCTGGAAAACCAGGAGCACAATTGCCACAGTGGCAGCATCAGCTTCACAGACGAAGCCAAGATCAAAACACCCCTTTTAAGGGTAGAAGTCAATAAAATTGGCGGGATGCATCACCACCTGAGCTATTTCAATGATGGCTTGGTCATGGTAGGGGAAAAGTTTTCCATAGTTGACCCTAAGGCTAAAATGCATGTTGCTCAGGGGGAGCACCGGGTGGCAATGGGGCACAACTTGGGCTCTAGTGAGGTGGGCATTGAGATCCTTGGGAGGAACAAATCGTCCCAGGGGGTTTGGAATGACTGGGTGAGCCAGTCTGAGCACGTTTTCTTGTCAGATCAAAAATGGCGGGGGGAGTTTCAACACTGCCCCACACTGGGGCAGCCAGCAGAGAATCCAAGGACATCAGATTAAAACTAGGGTGGTGATTGAGATTTACTTTTCCATATAATTTGCTCAGAAAGTTACGCCAAGTGGAAGAAGCTGGGCAATCACAATTTTTATGTACTAAGAGTGTTTTGGTTTGAAATACAGAGAAAAATGAGGACAAAATCAGCCAAAAGACCCCAGCCAATTCTCAGTGTAATCCTTTAAATTGGGGCAATAAAATTAGTGATAATAGTCATTCTATTACCACAAAGTCAGATAGTCAAATTGAGCTAATTTTGAATCGTTCTAGGAGGCCCATCAGAGGCTCCTCTCAGGCCACAACAAATTTCGTACAACCTACCCAGGAGACTGGCCCTAATTATAGGGTCAGAGGGGGTCCAGCAAGATGAAACTATTTTCTCACCTTCTGATTGGACTAGATATATAAACTTCCTACTGCATGTGTTCATCAATCCAGTTGTCACTTCCCCATTGGCTCTCACATTGAAGCAAGGTGAGTCTCAACTGATCCTATAGGTCAAATCTTAATATTTCCTGATTTGATTTTACTAAGAAATCCAAAATTCAATCCTTAAGATTTTAAATACTAAAAAATGACTGATTAAGATATTTTCTTTTAACTTTCATGACTACTAATAAATCTATACAAATCACAATTTTTGTATTTATTAGTATTTTGTTGTTTTAATATAAGTGTTGAGGGAAAAACCCTATCCAAATTTTTAGATTTAAAAGGGTAGTAAGCCTAGCAGGTAAACTTCTTCCACCCTAGTGCAGGTTTTGAGTTCAAAGCCTGTACTGTCTAGAAAAATTCTTGGTGTGGTATATTTGTCCCAAGGTTAACCCACCTTGAATATTATTATAAATTGTTAGATTTAATGTAAAAAGCACCAGAGAGCACCTTCCCCTCCCAAAAATCCAACAGATGTCTTCTCAATGATCTCAAAAGGCCCCTTTCATATGTGCTTCAACTTGAAATTTCTCCTGAATCCATGATTATCATAGTACAAAAATAAGTCCCCAAGATTAAAGTATGGGTAACAACTGCCAGTCCTCATTATCCCATTTTGTAAGATCTTATTTTCGGATCCAGTGCATTAGAATAGGCGGCGCTCTATATTGAATTAATGTCTGCACCAAAGTTTCCAAGTACTTCATTGGAGTCAGGACTTCTTGACTTATACAGGAATATAAAATCAGGGGAAGCACTAGTCTCTTCCCATAAATTAAAGAAAATAGTGAATTTATCATGGCCCAATGATACAACTATATAAGCGAAAATTGAAAGATGGAAAGAAAAATTCAAACTATATGCCTCAACCATAAATATCTTATGTAGAATTTCAAAGTGGTTATTAACCACAAGTTTGATGGTGACGTTAGTCTCAGGATGGTAGGTCGTAGACAATACCCCTCATATACTCATTAAGTCATTAAGCTCAGAAATAATCTAAGACATAAAAAATTGGTCCCATTATCTGTCAACAGAAATAGAGGGCAAACATGCTGATGTATAAATCTTATATTATAAACCCAGTTATCATTTTAGTGCCTGCAACCTGAATCACTTTGGTCTCCACCACTTATTTAAGTGATTAATGGCCACAAATATGTATCTTATTTTCTGTCATATTGGACAGAGGGCCTATACCGTCAAAAGAAATGGTATTCCATGTGAAGTTGGGTTTAACAAGTTGATAGGAGGTGGCTTTCTAGTAAGGGCCTTTAATTGACATTCTTTGAGATAGCAGAGGATCTCATGATCGTCAAAATTTATAGATTCCAATGGTGTTACTGTTATGATAATTCAAAAGCTTTTAAAAACCACTGTGACCCGTCATCTAGTGGGCCAAATAATAATATTGGTTCACTTTGGTTTAAATTGTGTCCTAAATTGCTATATTTTTAATGTTTTATAAAGCTATCCATTCTTAACCACAGTGTTCATCCTTAATTTTTCCAAGGGTTGCTGAACTTCTGCTAATTTTTATCATACTATGCTTTAGTATTTATCAAATAATTTGTCTACCAAATCAGCCATTAAGGCCACAATGGGCCGGTGAGATAGTCCTTCAGAAGTTTGATCTTTTTTACAAGGTCAATGCTGATTTCATAATCATAATCCTGCAATTTTAAAGCCCAATGAGACACCTGTCCTTCCAAATCTTTTAGATTATGTAACCAGCAAAGGGATGCATGATAAGTTACTACAGTGAAATGCACATCAAGGTTTTTATCTGCGATTGCTTACATGCATAGATGACTGCTAAGCACTTTTCTCAGTTAACATATAGTTCCGTTTGTGGACATCCAACACCAGACTGTAGTAAGCCAAGGGTTCTTACCCTGTCAGAATCAAGTTGTGACAACACCACCCCAGTGGTGGTGTGAGATGCATCTGTTTAAATAATAAATGATTTGTCAAAATTATATTATTTTAACATTGGAGCTTGGGTAAGGTAAAGCCTGAGTTTATTATAGGCTAGACGACAGTTTCTCAGTCCACTCAAAGTGTACTCCGTTTTTTAGGAGGTGAAACAGCATTTGCCTACTTTCTAAATTTCTCTACAAACCAGTGATGATAACTAATTATTTCAAGTAACACTTGAACGTCGCACTTGCTGCTCAGTTGCGCCATGCATTCATTAGCTTCAACCTTTGCTGGATGTGGCTTTAAGCCATGCTTATCAATAACAAATTCCAGATATTCAGCTGCTTGAGGAAAATTTACACTTAAGTGGTTTGATTTAGTAATTAGCCAGACGAGGTGGCAGTATACTTTTTCCAAATGTCTGTGATGTATCAGGCTCAGCCTGATCCACACATCAACCTAGTGGATGAAAACTCAGATTCCGCCATGAATACAAGGGTTGGGTTGGAAAATTTTGTGCCAAAGGAGGAAAAAATTGAGAAAAGGGTTGTAGGTTGTCAGAAAATTTCTTTTCTGTTGATAGTGGGCTCCGCTAATCAGCAGGCCAACCAGTATGAAGACTGGTTGCCCTTGCTGTTTTGCCTTGGGTGACTGGTCCAGCAGCGCCAGCTGACCCCTTGGAATGTTACCCACACCATTTGGGGATCCCCCAGCCTAAACCCCAACCAACAGGAATAAACATAAACTTAAAGTACAAGGGAGAATAGGCAAAGGGAGATATTTATTGAAAGGGAAGCACAAGGTATTTATATGTGCAAAAGGGCTACTAGGCCAATTGCTGACTTATTGGCTCATTGTTGGTTCTTCAATCAAACCTCTTTTCTACTGCACTTCTCTCTTCCCTGGTGTCAACCCTCTCACCCCATCATTCTCAATGTACAAATTAGTTTCAGATCATTCACACCCTTGAGTTGCCAGTGAGCCATATATTTTTAATACAAATTATCGACTTATTTTTTTAGTACTAGATGGTCCAAATTATCGACTTATTGGATTTACTTAGTAAATAAGTACCATAAACAACTTAAGCTGCTTGGTAAACTTGAAATAGCTTGGTTTCTTACTGATGACACGTTTTGACTCTACTCATTAATTATTTAAGGATTACCTTTCTCAGGTAATACTCAAACTTATATATATGAGGCTCTGAAAACAACCTCAGCCACCTCAAACTTGGGATCATTAGGTTCTGATGACATTTACTTAAATAAATACAAATGGATCATCCTCAGCTACTAGTCGCTGGTGATCTGTATACCATTTTTAGCCATTGATTGGCCTCAACCAAGCCTAACTTACCAATCTCAGTGGAATAATAGATACAGCTCAGCCCAATTGGGAACAACTATCAAGAAATTGTACAAGACACACGAAATTTAGCTGATGAGCTATTCCTCCAGAATTGGCCATTTCATCCCAAATAATGATATATCATTTGAGGAATCCATCTGGTTGTAATTCCGACATAGGTAATAATTTGGAACTTTTGGAACAAGAAATGATCTGGCGGAATGCATGACAGGCGTCCCAAAATCCCTGAATCATGATACACTGGATATGGAGCTTTTGAGTACAATGATTAGGTCGTCATTTGAAAGCATGTGGTAAAAAAGACTAGTCAAGTGGGCTTTGCAATTCTATAAAAAGGAAAAGTGATAACTGATAATTCAGTTTATTTATAAGATAGTATAATAAAGTTTTCAATTATTTTGCTACCCTTAGAATAATTTAAAGATTATATACAATTATTTATAAATAAAAACAGGAAAAGATGATCTCAATGAGCGAGCTGGACCAGGCGTCAGCCTCATTCTCAGCACAATTATATAGTCAGATGCTGCTGCTTCTGTGCAGCATTGCTGGAACCATAATACAGGAATACATTATAACATCCAGAGGTGGTGCACTGGTTCAGGGTTGGAATTCCGCTGGGTTTTCAGTCAGTCAATGACATGGTTTGTACTTCCAAACTCTTTTGTCACATTTTGGTGCAAACCCACCCATTACAATATCCCATATGATTGTTAAACATTTGAGAGAAAACGTTTTTATTATCTAAGTAAACTAAGGCATAAGAGATTTTTAAATTGCCTAAAATAATATCCATACCCTTTGAAAGGTTTCAGGGGTGTTGCACAACCCCTACAGCATCCTAGTGGGTTGGTAGAGGCCCTTGCCATACATGGCGCATTTTTCCTGATCCTCCTTGGGCAGCTCTATCTGCCAATAACCATAAATCAATAGCTGAAAATTATTTCTCCCCGCCAACTCTATCTAGTGCTTCATCAATTTACAGAAAAGGATAAGAATCCTTTTAGTAATAATGTTGAGCTTGAATTAGTATATTGCCACACAGTTGGAACTGTCTTTGTTCTTTATAATTAACACTGTGGAGGCCCAAGGACTCTTGAAGGTCACTAGCATTCCATGTTGCACTAGCTGATTAGTTTTGGAATTAGCAACTTCATCTGACCCTTTGAACATCTAATTAAATGGAGGCAAATCAGCGGTTGAGTTCCATTATTGATTGGTGTAGTACATCATGTGCATATAATAAATCACAGTTCATTGTAAAAACATCCTTATACTACTTTGCGAAGAGGGCCAACGCTTGGTCCTTCTCTTCCTCCGTTAGACCTAGAGGCTTTACAAGGTACTAAGGAGCAAAAGAATTACTCAATATCGCCACAAAGGCTAGTTTGTTTTAATTACAAAAATCAAAAATGTTCTAACTTCTTTGATGGGTAATATGAGCACAAATGAAGTTATCTGGCACCACGTTATCTTCATAAGGTATGTATACAGATAAGCTAAAAAGCACCTGAATTCTTTATGGCGGGGAGAATAATCCCAAACGGTGACAGGTTATGAATTGGCATGAAAGAACAGCGCAAATAATCACCATATAATTCTTGAGAAATTCCAAATTAAATTGTTACCACAATTATTTAATGTCTCGCCTAAATGGTTTTATTATAATATGCATGTAGAAATCCCCGTGATTATTCAATATGGCTGGGTAACTGTAGCATATTGACTCAAATTGGCTGAACCCTATGGAAATCTACACCTTTATATACTAAGTTGATAAACCCCTTGAGCTCAGAGGCGCCAGGGCCTCCTTTTTACGACTATAAATAAATGGAATTGTTTGTCTCCGGATTTCAAAAGTTTTCGCTTTTCAAAATCTGCATTAATTCCATGAGTTCTCATAAATGAGGTCCCAATATGAAAATCAAAATTTGATTTTGGAGGATGATAGTGGGAGCGGAAGTACTAAGTAGGCAAATTTTAGTGGTAACGCACTATATACTCCCTATGAAGTGGTAGCCTTTGGGCTGGTTATACTATAAGTTTGTGGTGATCTATGTTTAAAGTTAGGTCCAGTCTCTTCACCAGTTGTTGTAAAATTACAAGTCCACTATATTAATAATATTGGTTCAGAGGTAAATAATGAAAAATCGGCCAAAAGACACTGATTGATTCCATCTGGAACCCCTTGAATCAGGGCAACACTTCTATTAATACTCAGGCAAATAGCACGAGTTTGGGCAGTTGGATTGCACCAGATTGTCAGTAGAGTCTGGGGAACCATTCTGAGGTCCCTCCCCATCTTACCTTTAATTTAGTACAACTTACACCTTGGAGACCGGCCTCTTTTATAGGGTTGGAGGTGGTACAGCAAGATGAAAATATTTTTCCGCCCAATGATTTGGTAAAATATATCAAAACCTTACCTCATGGATATATCCTAACTGCTATCACCCTCCATTGGATGTTCTGTCCAATTGAGGCAATTATCAAGAGTTTCAATAGGTTGAAAGACCATATTACCAAATTCAGATGCACCCAGATAATACCAAACTTCCCATCTGACTATCTTTGAGCTTTGATGCATGTTAAATAAATTTTAAATTTATTGCGGGGAAGGCTGACCATGGGACGGACACTTCCAACTTTGATCCAAAAGAAACAAAACTTAGTAACAGGGAAGACACCCCAGAGAAGCAATGTTATCTCTTGTTGCCAGTGGGAACGCCACTATGGGGAGGGGGAGAGAACGTGTGAAGGGGCCGTAGCCACAATTGAACACGTGTGGAGGAAGGGGTTTGATTTGATGAACCAAGCTGGGAACCAGGAGGAGACCAGCTGTTAGCGGCGCGGTGGGAGGTATCCAAACATCCATGCTTGAAAGTGGTCCACCAAATGAGACCAGAATCTGTGGACAGCTTCTGGGAGGGTGGGGATGGAGCCTGCGATGGCATCCAAGACAATTGTGTGGATAGTCCACATGGCGATTGCAACCACCAGAGCATGGAGGGAGGGTGGAAGGGGGGAGGCCATTGATAAAGCAAACATATCTCTTGACAGACTGGAAGGGATGTGTTTGATTCTGGCCCAGCAGACGTTGAACTTCGCGCCATATCACTTTAGAGGTAAGACACTTCTCCAGGCGGTGGAACAGCGTTCCATACTGGCCACACACGACGCAGATGAGTGTAAAGTGTTAGAGCGCTTGGCTGTACAGTACACCTGCCTCAGGCAGCGCCACACATGGGAGCGGATTTGAGGCTGCAACAGAGGATGGTGTGAGTATTTCCAGATAGTTTTTTGGGTCTCAATGGAGTAAGGGATGTCCATAATGTCCAGGTAATCCACCCTGGATAGGACATGGGGCCGTGTGGGGATCACGCCATCTTAGATGGGTAGCCCCTGTACATCTTGTGTGAACTGAGGAGAGGGGTGGCCTCTCTGGGTTTATGTCCACTAATACGAATTCTCCACTCAGTGATCTGCATGGAGAGGAGGATTCGTTTGTAGTGGGTTTAGGTACCGTGAGGACCTGTGGCCGATGGATGTGAAGCCAGGTACTTCATCAGGGAGTGGGGGTTCAATGGATTGTTGAGGCCCAGCGCGCGAGAGAAGTTGGAGCGGGCCACGCGGGACCAGTGTTGGGAGGGGAGCGTAGGGGTGGTGACAGCCGCAATCCAGGTACCCAAGATCTTGGCAGCATGGGCTCTGAAGTCAAGCAGGCCCATGCCACCATGATGATAAGGGCAAAACATGACCTCTAGCCTTACTGGTGGAGGGCGGCCTGCCCAAAGCCATCATTGCAGCAGGGTATACATGGATTTGAAGGAGCTTGGGGAGAAGGGGATGGCATGGGCTCCAAACCAGACCTTGGAGAGGAGCATAGAGTTGGCTAAAACAACTCAGCCAGTAAGGGAATTAGGTTAGGTTCTGTGGGAGGCGATGCGCTTTGTCACGTTGTCTAGAATATGACTCTCCATTACTGCTAATGCATACCCGCCTGCCTCCACCCACACACTCAGATGGCGGACCAGCCCTATGGTAGGGCGTGGCACGAAGGGGAGCATCAGTGGGGCGGTGTGGGGTGAGCTGGGAGGGCGAGCACGTGTGTGAGCAGATGGGCCGGGCTGGGCACTAGTTGCAGGGGCCCAGCAGTTTTGAGACCGACCAAGGAGGATAATTTCAGTTTTGGAGGCGTTCAGTGCAGCTTTACTTACCCGGGAATACTCCTGGATGAGAGCTTCAAGTGCGCTTGCATCTTTATTAGACACCCCAATCACACAGCCATCTGCAAACGCCATCATATGAATGGGGCTTGGCCTGGCACATGGACCCCAGTGAGTTAAACATTCACGTTTCGAAGTAGTGGGTCAAGGCTGAAGTTGTATAAGAGTGGGCTAAGGGGGTCCCCTTGTCGCAGGCCCCTTTGAGGGCGGATTACTTACGTTAGGAATCCAGGGCCGCGTAATGCCATTGTTGCAGATTCTGTGAGCAGCATCACCCAGTTGATGAAGCGAGGGGGTAAGCAGATTTGATGGAGGCAGTCCCTGAGGTATTCCCAGTTTACTCTATCATTGGCCTTCTGTTGGTCTAAGAATACAAGTGCCCCAGAGGCTGTGGAATGGCATGCGTTAGCCACAGAGTGCACGTTGTCCCAAATCAACCTTCTGGGTATGAAACCGAATTGTTCTGGGGAGATGGTGGCAGATGCTACAATCCCTAAACGGTTAGCCATGATTTTTGTTAAAATTTTTTATCCGTGTTAGTTAAAGAAATGGGGCGCCAGTTGGCTAAGTCTAGCTTGTCCCCTTTCTTGAAGAGTGTGACAGTGAAGGCCTCTTGTCCTCCTGGTAGGAGGCGCGTTTCCAAAAGGCTCTGGTTAAGTGAGGCCAGCAGTAGTGGGGATATATATTTGATGTACTTTTTATAGAATTCATATGGAATGCCATCTGGGCCTGGGAATTTCCAGTTTGGTGCACCGCGGATGGCTGTCCATAATTCGTTTGGAGTAATCAAATTCATTATTTCCGGGTATTGGGAATGGTGTGGATGTGAGTTCGGTCAAGAAATTCTGCCACTTTAGCTGGCTAAAAGGGATCAGATTGGTATAGCTCAGAGTAATACTTTTGTGTTTTGATTGCCACTTCCAGCTGGCATATCTATGATGGAATCATCCAATCTTCGCACCTGTGTGCAGGCCACGCTCTGGTATGGTGCAATTTTTTTTTAAAAAATATGCGGTGCACTTGTCACCCTTTGTAATGCATTTGGCCCTGTACTGAACACAAACCTGATGTTTGTGTTGCCTTTTAAGCGTTGAGGTGGGTGGCTGCCTCCACCCACTTCCAGCCCCATTCAGGGCTATATCCTGTAGCCGGGATGTTGGACTCCAGGTGTGCCAACTCTGCCAGAGCACGCGAAATGACAGCTGATGTGGCTTGTGAGCATCTGGAGGAGAGGTGGCGAGAATGGCGGATGGTATCATCTTTAAAGGTTGCCCATGTGGGATGTGGTCCGCACAAAATGGTGCAACAAACTCTTTTGCCAAAGTTGCTGATTCCACCCAAGTGGAAAATCTTGGCAACGCGAGTTTGGGGGTGGAGTTTGCACCATTGTGGGGCCTTAGCCACTGTGACAGGTAGGTGGTAGGTTATCGAGACCAGTCAGTGGTCAGAGAATTCCATTTTTGTTGTTTTGAAGTTGGAGATGTGGGAAAGAATTTCGCCAGCATGAGGATAAGGTTGATGCGGGACATGGACCTTAATTGGTCATTGTGGATGTGGGGGTGCATCATGTTTTTGAGCAGCGGGGCTCGCTGCAGCAGCACATCCATTAACCCAAGGGTGGCCTTTAGAACGCGAAGTTCTATGTGACTCTAGGGGGCATGGGAGGAGGAAGGCTAATGGTCCATTGGTGTGTTTAGCCAACAGTTCATGATGCTGACTATGAAAGAGTCTGGGGGTAGTGGGAGGGATTTGACCAACAATAAAAATTTCTGACGCTCTCATGCACCATTTGGGGCATAAATATTGATGATAGCGTGCACCTCGTCGGCCCACAGGAAAGTGACAATGAGGACTCGGCCATTGAGGAAGATTTCTGATGATAAAAATTTGAAGAAATTGTTTCTCCAAATCAGCACCCTACAGTGCTCTGACCAAAAGGATAGGAATGGGAGGAGCATGGTTTTCCAAGCCTCCTCAGAACCTCATGGACAGTGGGACTCCTGGATGGCCAGGATATCCACGGGTAAATTTTTGTTGTAAAAAACTCGGGTTCCTAGCCCAGGACGGTGAGGCTTTGAGTCTGGCGTTATTCAACATCCCTAAAGTGAAGGTTTCCCCCATCACACCTTAGGTGCGAGGGGTGGGCACCTAGGCCCACTAGCTTCCTCTAGATCCCCACGGGCCTTCATGGCAGTTTGGGTGTTTGCAGAAACACTATCAGTAGCTTTCTTGATTTTAGCAGAAAGGTTCGCGTTAGCTTTTTGCCTTCACTTTTGTTTCCCCAACGTCGGATGAATTTTTTGCGGTATGAAGAGTTTGGTGCACCGCTGAGTGGTTCAAAAAAATTTTCAGGTAGGATGGTCCCCAAGTCAGTTTCAACCAGAGCTTGGTTGCAAAGATTGGGTGAGATTGAGTCCCCCATTGGATCCTCAGATTGGGTGGCCCAATTGGCATGGGCTTCCCAATCTGATTGGTTGATGGAATCCCAAGTTGCTTCCGCTGCAAAGGTTTTGATGTCCTCCTGGTGTTGGGAGTGTGGGATAGTGGTGGTGACTTTGGCCGCTTCCTTGGCCGTGGCCCTGCGGGCCTGCTTGGCCTTCTTCCACTCTTGTGGGGAAATAGGCTTAACCAGTAGGTAGCAGCCTTGTGCTCCCCACGGGAAAGCCTCTTTGGTGCTTGCGGTTGGTTCATAGTGTGCCTCTCCACTGGCCATGGCCGCTGGGGGTGCTCTTGGAATGTGACGCCCTATTTGGTGGGTCATGCATGTGCCTTATGGCCAAACATGTCACATTGGGTGCAGATGGGCGCGCTGTCCACGGTTACCTGGAAAGGGTGGGTGGTATGCCCTTCAATATTAATAAAAGTGGAGTGCAGGATCTGGGTTAGGTCCTTCACAATCTCCTCGGTTGGGGTCAGAACTGCGATGGCTTTGCTGGTGCACAGGTGTGGCATCAGCGTGAAGCGTCGCATTTCAAAAGATTGTATTTCGCCATATATGGTGAGAACATCTCTCAGCTGTTGCTCCAAAATGTCACATTTTACCATAGTAGGCAAAAAGTTAAACGTGAGGAAAATTTAGTTGGATTTTGTCCATCTAGTGCATTTGGTTTTGATGACCTTTTGCCCTTCAGGGAGGTCAATCACTATGCACACCACAGCAGCCTCGTCTGCTGCCTCCTTGTTCTCAAAACCTAGGTCCAGCCAACCGCATGACATGGAGTGAGGTGTGACATACACCGCGGTCAGGAAAAATGTGTGCACATCCCCACAAAATTTTCTCATAAAGCTTTTTGTTGGATGTCCAGAAATACGCGGACTCTGTATTCCACCGACAAAAGTGGCTGAGGGTGCGGCGTGTTGATGTACTGGTTGCATTGTGATTGCTAAGCGAGGATTTCTGAGGAAAAAGTGACCGCCAGTTTTTTAAAAAATTTCTATTCCACCAGTTTCTTTGGGGCCTTTTCAAATGTTTGAGGCCGCGGGCCTACCACCTGCTCCTCTTACCTTACTTGCCCAACTGCTCCCTGACATGGGCGCAGACTAATCTCTCTGAGAGATTATCAAACTAGATTCAGACTTGAATTGAATAGGTTGCAAAAGTGATTGTAATGAGAGAGAAAAGTTTTAATGCATGTTTATTTATTTATTGCGGGGAAGGCTGACCATGGGACGGACACTTCCAAATATGACGCAGACGAGACAAAACTCAGTACCAGGTGAGGCACCCCAGAGAAGCGATGCTATCTCTTGTTGCCAGCGGGAACGCCACTTATGGGAAGGGGGGAGGGAACGTGTGTAGGGGGCGTAGCCAATATTGAGCACGTGTGGAGGAAGGGGTCTGATTTGATGAACCAGACTGGGAACCAGGAGGAGACCAGCTGCCGGCGACGTGGTGGGAGATATCCAAACATCCACGCTTGAAAGTAATCCACCAAATGAGACCGGAATCTGTGGACAGCTTCAGGGAGGGTGGGGATGGATCCGGCGATGGCATCCAAGACAATCGTGTGGATAGTCCACATGGCGATTGCAACCACCAGAGCATGAAGGGAGGGTGGGAGGGGGAGGCCATTGATGAAGCAAACATATCTCTTGACAGACTGAAGGGATGTGTTTGATCCTGGCCTAGCAGACGTTGGACTTCGCGCCATATTACTTTAGAGGTGGGGCACTTCTCCAGGCGGTGAAACAGCGTTCCATACTGGCCACACACGACACAGGATGAGTGTAAAGCATTAGAGCGCTCAGCTGTACGATACACCCGCCTCAGGCAGCGCCACACATGGGAACGGACTTGAGGCTGCAACAGAGGATGGTGTGCGTATTTCCAGATAGTCTTTTGGGTCTCAGTGGAATAAGGGATGTCAATCATGTCCAGGTAGTCCACCCTGGATAGAACTTGGGGTCGAATGGAGATCACGCCATCATGGATGGGTAGCCCCTGTACCTCTTGTGTGAACTGAGGAGAGGGGCGGCCTCTTTGGGTTGTATGTCCACTAATACGAATTCTCCACTCTGCGCTTCGCATGGAGAGTAGGATTCGTTTGTAGTGGGTTTTGTCCCGTGAGGACCTGTGGCTGATGTGTGTGATGCAAGGTATTTCATCAGGGAGTGGGGGTTTGATGGGTTGTTGAGGCCCAAGGCTCGGGAGAAGTTGGAGCGGGCTGCGCGGGACCAGTGTTGGGATGGGAGTGTAGGAGCAGTGACGGCCGCAATCCAGGTGCCTAGGATCTTGGCGGCATGGGCTTTGAAGTCAAGTAGGCTCATGCCACCATGATGATGAGGGCCAAACATGACCTCTAGCCGTACTGGTGGAGGGCGGCCTGACCAAAGCCAACCTTGTAGCAAAGCATACAGGGATTTGAAGAAGCTTGGGGAGAAGGGGATGGCGTGGGCTCCAAACCAGACTTTGGATAGGAGCATAGAGTTGGCAAGAACAACCCTACCAGTGAGGGTAGTAGGGTGGGCTCTGAGAGAGGCGATTCGCTTCGTCACGTTGTCCAGTATATGGCCCTCCATTACTGCTGACGCGTATCCTCCTGCCTCCAACCACACGCCCAGATGGCGTACCGGTCCTATGGTAGGTCGCGGCACAAGGGGAGCACCAGTGGAGCGGTGTGTTTTGAGTTAGTAAGGCGTGGACTTGGGCGAGCAGATGGGCCGGGCTGGGCACTAGTTGCAGGGGCCCAACAGTTCTGAAACCGACCAAGGAGGATGATTTCAGTTTTGGAGGTGTTCAGTGCCGCGTTGCTTACCCAGGAATATTCCTGGATGAGGGCTTCAAGCGCGCATGCATCTTTGTTATTAGACACCCCCACCACGCAATCATCTGCAAATGCCATCATCTTGACTGGGGTTTGGCCTGGCACATGGACCCCAGTGAGTTGGGCATTCACATTTCGCAGTAGTGGGTCAAGGCTGAAGTTGTATAAGAGTGGGCTCAGGGGGTCCCCTTGTCGCAGGCCCCTTTGAGGATAGACTACATCCGTTAGGAAATCTGGGCCGCGCACAGCCATTGTTGCAGATTCCGTGGCAGCATCACCCAGTTAATGAAGCGGGGAGGTAGGCGGAATTGTTGGAGGCAGGCCCTAAGGTATTATTCCCAGTTTACTCTATCATAGGCCTTTTGTTGGTCCAAGAATACAAGTGCCCCAGAGGCTGTGGACTGACACACATTAGCCACAGAGTGCACGTTATCCCAAATCAACCTTCTGGGGATGAAACTGAAATGTTCTGGAGAGATGGTGGCAGATGCTACAGTCCTTAAACGGTTAGCCATGATTTTTGTTAAAATTTTGGTGTCTGTGTTTGTTAGAGAAATGGGGTGCCAGTTGGCTAAGTCTAGCCTATCCCCTTTCTTGAAGAGTGTGACTGTAAAAGCCTCATGTCCTCCTGGTAGGAGGCGCGTTTCCAACAGGCTTTGGTTGAGTGAGGCTAGCAGCAATGGGGATATGTATTTAAAATATTTTTTGTAGAACTCATATGGAATGCCATCTGGGCCTGGGCATTTTTGGTTTGGCGCACCGCAAATGGTAGTCCATAATTCGTTTGGAGTAATTAAATTCATTATTTCTGGGTATCGGAAAATGGTGCGGATATGAGCTCTGTAGAGAAATTCCGCCATTTTGGCCAGCTGAATTGGTTCGGCTTGGTATAACTCAGAGTAATATCTATGCATTTTAATTGCCACTTTGGCTGGTGTATCCACGATAGAATTATCCGATCTTTGCACCTGTGTGCAGGCCATGCTCTGGCGTGGTGCAAAATTTTTTTGAAGAAGTATGCGGTGCACTTGTCACCTTTAGTGATGCATGTGGCCCTGTATTAGGCACAAACCCGATGTTTGTGTTGCCTTTCAAGTGCATTGAGGTGTGCTGCTGCCTCCGCCCACTTCTGGCCCCATGCAGGCTATATCCTGAGGCTGGAATGTTGGACTCCAAGTGGACCAATTCCACCAGTGCGCGCGATATAACCGCTGATGTGGCTTGTGAGCATCTGGATGAGAGATGGCGATAGTGGCGGATGGTGTCTTTTTTGAAAGTTGCCCATGTGGAAATAGGGTCCGCGCAAAACGGTGCAACAAACAATTTTGCCAAAGTTGCCTCTTCCACCCACATGGAAAATCCTGGCGACGCAAGCTCTGGGGGGCGGATTTTGTACCAATGTGGGGCCTTTGCAACTGTGACAGGTAAGTAGTATGTTATTGAGACCTGTCTGTGGTCGGAGAATTCCATTTTCGTTGTTTTGAAGTATTAGATGTGGGGTTGGAACTCTCGCTGGTGCTAGAATAAGGTCAATGCGGGTCATGGACCTTAATTGGCCGTTGTGGATGTGGGGACGCGTCATATTTTTGAGCAGTGGGGCATGTCGCGGCAGTGCATCCATTAACCCAAGGGTGGCTTTTAGAACGCGTAGTTCTACATGACCCTGTGGGGCGTGG
Source organism: Massospora cicadina (assembly GCA_022478985.1). Classification (NCBI taxonomy): domain Eukaryota; kingdom Fungi; phylum Entomophthoromycota; class Entomophthoromycetes; order Entomophthorales; family Entomophthoraceae; genus Massospora; species Massospora cicadina. The sequence continues at coordinate 16,156 of JAKSZP010000622.1, forward strand.
GGTGAGGGTGGCCACCAGTCCGTTGGTGAGGTTAGCCAACAGTTCATGTTGCCGATTAGGAAAGAATCAGGGGGTAGTGGGAGGGATTTAACCAATGAGAAAAATTCCCAACGCTCTTGTGCACCTTTTGGGGTGTAAATGTTGACAATTGTGTGTGCAACATCAGCCCAAGAGAAGGTGACAATGAGCACTTCGGTCATTTAGGAATGTTTCTGAAGATGTAAATTTGAAAAAATTGTTTTTCCAAATTAGCACCCCACAGTGCTTCGACCAAAAGGATAGGGATGGTAGGAGCATTGTTTTCCAAGCATCCTAAGAACCTCATGGACAGTGGGTTTCCTGGATGGCCAGGATATCCACGGGTAAATTATTTTGTAAAAAACTCAGTTTCCTAGCCCAGGATGGGGAGGCCTTGAGTCTGGCAATATTCAGCATCCCTAGAGTGAAAGTTTCCCCCATCGCACCTTAGGTGCGAGGGGTGGGCCCCTGGCCCACCAGCATCTTCCAGGTCCCCACGGGCTTTCACAGCAGCACGGGTATTAGCAGCAACGCTATCGGGGTTTTTGTTAATTTTTGCAGAAAGAGTCGCATTGGCTTTGGCCTTCACTTTTTGTTTTCCCGACGTCGGACGAATTTTTTGCGGTGCGGATAAGTTTAGTGCACCGTCGAGTGGGGCAAAAAAATTTTTTCAGTTGGGATAGGTCCCAAGTCAGTTTCAACCGGGGCTTGGGTACAGCGATTGGGTGAGATCGAATCTCCCATCGGATCCTCAGATTGAGTGGCCCGTTCAGCTTGGGCCTCCCAATCTGATTGGGTGATGGATTCCCAAGTTGCATCCGCCATGAAGGTCTCCATGTCCTCCTGGCGTTGTGAGTGTGGGATGGTGGTGGTGACCTTGGCCGCTTCCTTGGCTGCAGTCCTATGGGCCTGCTTGGCCTTCTTCTGCTCCTGCGGGGAGATGGGCTTTACCAATAGGTAGCAGCCTTGTGCTCCCCATGGGAAGGCCTCTTTGGTGCTTGCAGTTGGTTCATAGTGCGCCTCTCCGCTGGCCATGGCTGCCGAGGGGTGCTCTTGGAATGTAACGCCCTCTTTAATGGGGCACACGTGTGCCTTATGGCCGAACGCGTCACAGTGGGTGCAAATAGGGGGCGCGCTGTCCACGGTTACCCGGAATGGGTGGGTGGTGTGCCCTGCGATGTCAATAAAGGTGGAGTGCAGGATCTGGGTTAGGTCCTTTGCGATCTCCTCAGTTGGGGTCAGAACTGTAATGGCTTTGCCAGTGCACAGGTGTGGCATCAGCATGAAATGTTGCATTTCAAAAGATTGTATTTCGCTGTATATGGCGAGACCATCTTTCAGGTGTTGCTCCAAAATGTCACGTTTTACCATAGTAGGCAAAAAGTCAAATGTGAGGAAAATTTGGTTTGATTTTGTCCATCTGGTGCATTTAGTTTTGATGACCCATTGCCCTTTGGGGAGGTCAACCACTATGCACACCGCTGCAGCCTCGTCTGCTGCTATTTTGCTTTCAAAACCTAGGTCCAGCCAACCGCGTGACATGGTGTGAGGTGCAACGTACACCGCGGTTGGGAAAATTTTGTGTACATCTTCACAAAATTTTTCCCATAGGGCCATTTTTTGGATGTCCAGATACACACAGACTCCGAATTCCACCGACGAAAGTGGCTGGGAATGTGGCGTATTGATGTACTGGTTGCATCGTGCTTGCCACGCGAGTATCTCTGGGGAAATTGTGACTGCCAGTTTTTTTAAATTTTTTCTATTCTGCCAGATTCTCCAGGGCGTTTTCAAACATTAGAGGCTGCGGCCTTCCGCCTGCTCCTCTTGCTTTGCTTGACCAACTGCTCCCAGACATGGGCGCAGACTAATCCCCTCTATGAGTTTATCAAACTGGATTTAGTCTTGAATTGAATGGGTTGCAAAAGTGTTTGCAACGAGAAAGAAAAGTTTAGTTTTAATGCATGTTAAATACTAAGCAACTAGATATTAAAAGGGTTCACTTCTTAACCCCCCTGCAGTTATTAATAAATTTCATATAAAAATTAAACTATACAGTTACTTTAGTACAATTAATTTATTATAATTGGTCAAACAGCCACTAATAATTATTTATCCTCGCAGTAAAGAATTGTACTTCTACTGCAAATATAGTTGGAATTTAGGTTCAATACGCACCAGCAAGCAATAGTAAAACCTAAAATCCAACAACATTTTAGTGTTTACATCATTAGGTGCCCCACTGTCCACAAGCATGGACTTTAAACTTATTTACTAAATATCAATATAAAGCATTAAAAAGTGTCAACCGTATTTATTGCTGACATATCCAGAGTGTCTGCTTGACTTATTTTTTGTATCTCTAGGCCTAGATTGGTACTGGATTCCATCAAAGTCTTAATAAACATAGCCACTTGTACCCCATTCAACTGGGAAATATTTCAAGATGTAATGGGAAGCTCTTGTAAGACTAACTGATGAGCATACAGTTTTGATACAATTTCTGGTGTCATCTTAGCTTCACATTTTTTCAGGTAACAGTGGGTCACAACATCCTATCTTCAACTAATACTTACTCAACTGCCAGATCAAGGCAGCTTCATTTCCTTTTTGAATGGAAGTTGGACTCAGAGATTTTTTTGCTTGGGATTCTTTTAGAAAAGGAAGATGTAGAAAATTTCTGTTCTACTCCACCCTGTCAATTCCCTAGACCACCTCTTTCACAGGGTTCACCAAATAAACTCAATCCTTATAGCTTGATTTAGTTCAATGATTGGCATAGTGCCCCATATTCTTGCAAAGATAATAAATGATATTATGAATGTCAGGATACTTTAAAAAGAGGGATATACGCCCAAGTTCATTACTTAGTGGGGGACATACCCCAGTCAGATTAATCGTGTGGCTCTAAAAAGACCTGCATTTAGCACTCTAAAAGTAACATTTCAGCAACAGAGGTAATTCACACAATATTATATCATCTTCCTCATTCAGGAATTGTATCTGAACGTGATAAAGCTCCGTGTGGTTCTCAAAGGCATGGAGAAGAGCAATCTGAGAATCAAAAACATTTATAACGTCAGCTCCAGATAACATCTACACCTCCAAATAAAACCATTTGAAAACAATTCTTTAATTTAATCCTTCTTAAAAATATTAAGAAGTTTTATATACAAATGGTCATCCTTAAAGTCTTTCTGAACTCCTAAATAAAAAGGGCTTGGAGTTAATGTAAGAAATGGCAGCATTCTTTAGTTTTTCATAAATAAATTTTTGATTCTCAGAGTCCAGAGAGCTCATTACCACTGCCAACTTAGCAGTCTTGGGCGTTCTGGCCATGCTAATTTTAAAAAGATCAAGAAAATTGTGTAAATTAGCATACTTATTAAACTTATGTAGATTCACAGAGTTGACCAGAAATTAATTTTGTGGCTGCAGGGACGAGGGGCCTGCGGTACCCTATACCACTGTAAGATGCCATATTATTAGGTTGTGAAGTGGCTCCAATGGTCATAACAGAGGGGAAAACAGCAGGCTGATTATTCATACCTGGGCACCATCACCCTCACTACCAAGTTCCCAGAAGGATTCCTAGAGCAAATTGATCCAAATGACACTGGAAACTCTTCTGACAAGTCTCAAACATAAATTAAATCTGTTAATTTAGAAATTGGCGGCGTTACGTCTGAAACATATTTTCCATATTGAAAATTTGGTTATTGGGTTGCAAGTCCGCTCTTAAGACCATATTTTTATTATAAAAAGGATCTTAATTGCTGTTCCAAGTTTTTATATGACGACCATGGCCCTATGATATCATAAAGTAGGCCAATGTGAGCCTTCAATTCCGCTCATAATTGAAAAATCTTGTCATAAGTTTGGCAAGGCCTCAAGGCCAGGCACTTCAATATCCATAAAATGCGCTACATCTTCTAAAGGGCAATCCCTGACTCAATACCAGGCTCCATACTGGTAAATAATAAGTATAACAACAGGGTGTGCAATGTAGCGAGCACCAAATTTTGAGGTTGGTGCTAGGGCATCATATTTCAACTGCACAGGTAGATACGCCAACAACACAAAGTACTGTTAGAAGACAGTAACTTTGAAAAAAACTCAACAAAAGAAACAGTGGTTTTAGAATGTTGAGTTTCTGCTTAAGTAAAAAAGAGAGCACCCTGTTGTACTAAAAAACCAGTGGCTCATGGGCTTGCTCATGTAATTGTTCAGATAGGCTGATACAGCTTATTACAGATTAAGATTCTTCTCCCTTTGCTAAACCTCCTCATATAAGCTTCCTTAACCAGCATTATTATTGGTGCTCTCCATATTTACTAAGCAGCACTCCCAATTGGTAGACTAAAATAGGTGCTATTTATTTTGGTCAGGAGCTAATTAACTAGGGCTTAAGGCATTTATATACAAAAGGTGTAGTCCACTGAACATTTGAATTAATGGTGGATCGGCCATGATATATAGTACCCTATTACTGATGGCTTTACGCCAGTACAAGGCAATATATAATAGTTACACTATGATAAAATAAAAGGGTGGTATAGTATTTGAGGCTTGGCGTTGGCAGAAGATGAATTTAGGAAGTGAGTATGTGGTGGCGGTAATTTAGAGATAGATTAAGGTTAGATTAACACTTTTGACCACTAAATATAAAAGCTAGGCCTACGTGGCATACTATTTATTATACTAATTGGGTAGCTATCTAATTATTAGTTAAAACCAAATTAATTATATAGAGATAATGTAGCCAGATGGTTTGTCAAACCAATTACAACAGAGATTTTCATTTATTTAATAAAATTTTTGGTTTTATTTTCTTTCAGACATTTTCCCTTCCAGTTGCAAAATAAGAATGTTTTCAGTCAAATAAAACCCAAAAAGGGGAAATGTCAGCCATTTGATAATATGTGATTCTATTACAAAGAATTTAGATTATACTAATGATTATATCAGCCAAAGGCCTCTAGCCAATTATTGGGTGAACCCTGCAAATTGGGGTAACAAAATTTTGAATAAACCATGAGCAATAAAAATGAGATCAAGCAATCAGATACTCTGACCTCATGGTGGACCCTAGGGTGTTCATCAGATGGTACTCCCCCAGCCAGAACCAGGTCCTTTCAAGCACCAATGTGGGGACCACCCCCTTTTATAGGAGTAACAGGGGTCCCCCAAGGTAAAATAATTTTCTCTGATGGGGATTGGCTGAAGTTCATAAAATTGTTACCTCATGGGTACATAATGCCAAAAGTTAACTCCCCATCCATCATTCAACCAAAGCGAAGTGAGTATTCTGAGCTTTGATAGGCTGATGTGCATATTTCCTTATCTGGACTACAAAAAGCCATTCTGAACTTATAATTAAATCCCTTTGCCCTTAATAGAGTTTAAATACTGATTGGTCAGATATCAAGGGTTCTTTTTCTTTCTTTTCCCATGCTAATAATATAAACCAATAAGAACTAGTATATTTATTAATGCTTTATTTTTAATTTTATATAAGCCTTTGTGGAATCCAGCGGCGTAAAGCACCAGCAAGCAAAAATAATCTGGATTCCTACATTATCTATAGAACTTCATCTAATTTTATGGTTTAACAATCTTTACAAGTGTTTTAATTATTAGTTCAAATATTAATAATAAGTATTCTTGCGTGAATTTATCATATTTTCCCCAATCAGAAAGGGTTTATTGAAGTTGCTGAAGCATTAAAAACACTTTTATTGGCAGTAGCTTGTGATTTAGCCTAAAAGCAAAGCTATCTTATATTGTTAGTTGATGTTTCCAACACCTAGACAGGTTGTTAGCTTCTTAAGACTAATCCGCTGGGGTTGTGTAAAGGCGTTGGGAAACGCTCTTTAGATATCCTCTCCCAGGAGTGGTTGCAACCTAGTTGGCGGCGGAATCTGACTAGGTGGATTATGATATAATCGGTTCTAGTGATTCTTAAGAGCTAAGTTTATTGGCAACAGATGCTGTTTCTATTGGGCGCTAACAGAAAACTTGGTTGCAAAATCCCTATATAAATCCCTTACTTGTATTGGTAAAAAAACACTTTCAGAGGAAAATTATTTAAGATAGTAATACAATTAATTATTGTTCTTGTAAGAATAGTTTGAGAGTTAGTTTCTATTATTTAATTTTCTGGTATTCTCAAGATCTCTTGTGTCAATAGTGGAAGAAAGTGGTTCCTTGTAATCCAGAAGTTTGCAAATAACTTGGGATTAGTTTTGCATGATAGTTTTCTTGTCAGAATACTTTATAAGTAACTCCAAGTGGCTGAAGAAAAAAACCAGTACCTGCCTACAGGAGAAAACCTGAGCATAACTAATACATATGGTTGTGTATAACTTAGCTGGATAATTGTCTTCATAAAAATATCATTTTACCCACGTTATGCATTGTATTAATCAACAATTTGTTTAAACGCACAGCTTGAACCTGTGCAATAAACCTAAAAAAAAGTTTACAATTATGCACCTATTGCCTTAGTATTTTTTGAACCAGCAGTGCTATACTCATGGGTGTACTCAAGCTCTGGGGCAAGTTTGATTTTCTTGATGGGACGGGATGAGACAATGGTGATTGAGGCTCCCATATCCAAGGTAGCCATCACACTGATCTTCTGAATGCCACTTGCACTTTGGTAGTGGTTTATTTAAGCTTTTGTGGGTGGGATAATGTTTTGAGGCTAAATGTTGCATTTGGCTTTTGTTCATCCGTGAGATAATCCTTATTAATCTTTAATAGACTGTGTACGCTTTAGATGGGTAGGATTAACAGGGAAACGTAATTATCAGCAAAGCTTGATTATCAATTATTCTGAGGCACTAATTACTTGACTGAGGTAAGTGCCTTGGAACCCAGGAATCATAAATATTCTTGAAAATAAAGTGATTTAGAATAGCAAGCTCAGTGGATTTATCTAGAATAATATAAACTTTGTACTTGTAACTTCCTTCAGAGTCATCACTAAAATCGTTATCAATGCATGTAAAGATGAGCAATCTGCAATGGTTTGTGTTCAGGAAAATTAGGTTGGTCAGCTTTAGAGGTACCTGACCCTAAGCCAACCATCCTTTCCCTTCTCAACAAGCGCAGGGTTACTCTTAAAACATATATATATTGTGCCAATATTCTTCTTGAAGTAGTTAACTTAGGCTTTTACTCCTTTTTAGGCTCTTTTTCTTCAACAGTATATACTATGGGCTTCGTGGAAGCCTTTTTGGTAGGTCTCTGGCTTGTGTATATCAACCACATCTCGCAGGGCTTTTTGGTGTTTATAAAGAATTGAATCTACATTTAACAAAATGTGACTTTCATGGCTAGGTCGGGACTACTATGTAAACCAGCAACAACGCAGTAATGGGATCATCCAATGTAAGTATCTTCAAGTCATCAGCATTTAGGACTAAATATAGAAGCAATTCACGAACTTGGCCAGGGTTTCAGACAGCGTAGTACTATCTTCAGTAAGTCTTGTTTCTTCATGATCAAGCTTTGTTTGGAACTAGATTCATTAAAAAACCGCTTCCATCACTTCACTACAGGTGTTCAGAAGTTTCCATATGTGGTACCATAACCTCTTGAGCCATATGACTCAAACAAGATAAAATATGCTTAAGCTACTGATGATCAGTCACACTGTTAGGATTCAAGATGATGAACAAATTTTATTACTCACTTCTGAATTGAGCCATAAAGAACCAAATCTTAAAACTATCCAAATGAAGACAACTTCAGGATTATCTTCCCTAATTCCTGGGTCACGTAAGGTGGATTTTCCACCAATCTGGTCATGTGGGAAGCAAAGTACATTAAGAATACCCAACAGGAGGTCAATCCAGAAGACCAGGAAAGATACTGTATAGATGAGGCTGTGATGATCCTAAAGGCACCTTATGTTCCCACTAACCCTATAAATATTGACAAATTTTAACCTAATAACATATTTGGTATTCTATCCATTTTTCCTTTTCCATCTCGACATTTTTACAAATTTTCAGCTTTTAGCCACCTTCAGACCTTGGCGACAGTCTAGAGAATTGTAACGCTGACACACTCCTTCCATCAAATTTCATAGATGTAGAGGAAATATGTGATATTCCATTCGTCAGGTGTAAACTTGTCCTTGAAAGTATGTTTAAGGTAGTGGCTTCCAATTATGTGGTGATGTGTACTTCAAAAGCTTTGTTCTTCAGTAAATTAAGTACAAGTGTCACTCTGTTCAGCTTGATGTCAGAGTTGTAGTATCTAATCCTTTAGAGGATTGAGATGTTACTTCATTTCCTTTAAATTAAATCTTGGCGTGACATAAAGCAGATAAATTTTTTTTGAGAATGATTTTTATCATTCTCCAAGTTTTTAACGTATATGTTCAGATCATGAAGTATTTTGAAGATCATATGAGTGGTAAGTTTGCAAACCTATTACCATATTTTAATACTCAAATTTGGCTATTCACGTCCTACTTCATCTCTTTGTATTAATTGCTCTGATGAGGCTTTTCAGTCAGGCTTTCAGCTCTTCTGTGAGGGTATTTGAGCGTTGCTCTGCTTTTGTTAATGCAGTGATAGATTTGGTTAATTTCTTCTCAACTAGGTAATTTGACTCTCATAGTGCTCTCCAATTTGTTGATTTGCTTAGCAATGGAATGAGTAGACACCTGACTTGTATGGGATACCAGATCCTTTTCAGCATGGGCTACTTAGGGAAAAAAATTACTGATTAAGTCTCAAAAGTTTGTGGGTCTCAAGATCATAATTACTTCGTTGGGCTTGCTCTAGTTGGGGCTCAAGAAGCTTGATTTGATCTTTCTCACTATAACAGCTAATAAAAGCTTGAGACTCCACTTCGCCATGAGCTTTGGCGTCTTGTCTTAATAGATCTTGTGTAAAAGCGGTAAAAAATTTTAAGTCTTTTTTCAACTCTGTAATGTCCTTTCTGAGGAGAATCATAGCTTTTTTGCATACTTGATAACACCATAATCAATGGTCACAATATGTTATTAATTATATTATATAGGAACAACTTGCTTTGATCAGTCAGTGAACGTCCCCTATATCTTGAGATGCTTAGTTATATACCTTTTTGTAGGCCAAGTGTAAGGCCCTTTGGGTATTAATATGATAATGGATTTTTTTTATTATGGACTCCTAATAATTATACATTATGAAAAGCTTGGTGTAGAATTTGCAGAATTAGTAGTATAGGTTCACGCTTGAATTGTATGTCTCTGGGAGAACTATGATCCATATAGGTCCAAAAGAGTTTGTTCACAGCGAATGCCCTTTTGCAGCTGGCTTTTATCCTGGGTTAATAAATCCTCAAAGTAATTCTTGAACTCCTTTATTGAAAATACCAGTTAGATGTTGAATCTAGGAATATCCATAGGATTCTAAAAATCTTCAAATGTGACAATGGGCAAACTTCCTATTCAGTCAACTTCTTACCATTTCCATTGTGCACCCAGCTGGTGAAACGATAAATTAGTCTTTCTTCCACAGTGCAACCATTTAGGTTCAGGTATCATAAAACGTTAGCTGACCCCCTGTAGTGAGCACCAGCTTATTGGGCTTCTATTCTTGTATCTGTGGCGCTGTGCCCAAGGAGCCTGCCAGTCAATACTTGAAGCAGTCTAAGACATATAAAATATATTGCTTGTTTTTGAGGGTGCCAAGTCACGCATAGGTCCCTTAATTTAGACTATCCATCCTATGCTAAGATTAGTGTAAGAGCTCATCAAAGTTAAGTACCAAAAAGAGATATAGAAATAAAGAAGACATTTATTTTTATATATGGTAGGTGTTTTTATATGTCACACATAACAATGTAAGCCCTAAATAAGGAAAAAATAACTAAAACTAATTGGGGAGGAATCCAAATGGGAGGCCCTTGGTCAGGCGATGAATCCATATTGTAGGATGCCTTTATAGCATAGGTTTGAGAAGGAGAAAAGGTATGGTGAATGTACCAATTTGGATTAGACTTGGTTTCACTGAGGTGATTGTTAGCGGATTAAAGATTCTTACCCTTTTGCAGTACATCAGTTGGGATTTTAGAATGCCCACATCATCCAGTTTAATAATTATAAGTTTATCTGCTTACAATCTCTCTTTCCACTCGGCATAATTTTCCAACCAAAATTACATGAATTGTAAAACAAATCGAATTTGCCCAAAGTAGTTTCACTCCAATGTCCTCAGATTCTCCGCCGGCTGCTCCAGCGTGGAGCAGCGGCGAAACTCCCCCCTCCATTTTCCGTCCAGCAGGAAAACGCGCAATGACTTGTTCACCCAGTCACTCCAAACCCATAGGTCAATTTGTTTCGCCCAAGGACCTCGATGCCCACCTTGCTCATACACAAGTGGAACCTCGCTGCCCCCTAGTGCTCCCCCGGAGCAACATGTGCTATGGCCTAAGGGTTGAATATGGGAAACTATTTCCATACCACGACCAAGCCATTATCAAAATGGCACAGGAGGTGATGATACCCGCCAGTTTCATAGATTTATGCCCCTACAAGGAGTACTTCAACCTCAGCTTCACCTGCGAAGCTGACGCTGCACTGCAGTAACTGTGCCCCTTAGTATTCCAGGGCACCCCTCTCCCCACAACTCAGAATTGGTTCCCAATGGACACCACTTTGTGATAAAGTCTGCTGGCTTGCCCACCCACCTCCCCACTGAAGTGCTCCACCAGGAGTTGATGGACAGTTTGGCAGCCTATGGCTCCAACCCCATCTTACTATTTGTGGTCCCAAATGGGGCCACACGACTCGCTGGGCCTTGAGCATATGCCATGATCAGCCCTGAATTTAATAAGATCGCGGTGTCAATTCCACTATGCACCATTATTCCCTCAGCGCACAACCATCCATTATGGTCCTGCGTTGAGGGAGGGTGGATTATCTGTCCATCATGTCTTAAGTTAGACCATTTAAAATGAAAGTGCCCCTCATCAACCACTTCTGGTGCATCAGATGACTCATCCACCAACCCCCAATCTGCTTCCCACCCTGTACAATTTTTAGTATGGGGCACAATCCTACCTCCCCTACCCCCAAAGCCTGTTTCTGCAGCTGCACCTGCAGCCGCCAATCAGCCTCCTCCTCACCCCAATGCCATAAATAATTCCACCAATCAAGCATCAGATTGGATCCCAGTTTGATCCCATGCTTCCTCAAATGAATCAACCAAACCTCAACTGTGCGCTGATTCTCCAATCCAATTCAACCAAAACCCATGGGAATTATTGGCTAAAATTGACGAATCAGGTAAGTTTTTTGTGGAACCATCTCTGCAAATAGAGCGGTTAATTAATGCAGAATGGGATGCCAGATACCCCCCTCGACTATAAAACCCACAGCCAAACGCTAAATCATTTTTCAGTGATCACCAGCTTGCAGTCAAAGCAGCTGCAACACCAGATTGTCATCCCTTATATAAAGCCATCGCTAGATCAGTAGCAATGCTCACAGAAGTAATTCAAACTCCTGTTATTACCGTTACCTTAACCCCAAAATTAAAATCGCAGTGAACCAGCTACACAATAATGCAAACAATGCTATCAAGAACATGGCAACTATAGCATGGAATCCAAAAGCAAAGATAACCCAAACCAACATTGCCATGTTCGTGTATCTCCCAGATGCCCGCATCAAAGCTGAAAAAGCTTAAACTGAATATTTCAGCTCCATTTACCTAGCTGGCAATTTCCATGAAATCCCAATTATTAGAGATATCAAACCCAATGCCGCAGATGCTTCAACTCCATTTCTGTCTGCTGTGACATGCACCCTACTATGGGAGGAAGAAGCTGCTGCTGAAGATGAGCCCTCCAACCCCCCCTCCCCTTCCACCATGGAGGGATAAGCAGTTTCCGCTGCCCACCTGGTTGTTTGGTTTTCAAAGCGTTTTACTCAATCCGCTCATTATGGCGTTTTGTTTAAATCAAGTATTTACGTTAATTTTTAGTCTAGTTTTAGCTTTGGTAATGTCCATCCCCTGGTTGGCTTGCCTCAAATAAATATAAGTTTATTTGCTTACTTACTGGGGATGAATTGTTATTAGACTAACACATTATGGATTTGGGAGTAAATATTAAAATGTAACAATTGTTGAATTTATCTATTTATAAATTGTTTACTAATTTACCATATTTATTCCTCTGGATTATTAGTAGTTAAATGGAGAAGATCACTGACAATGTTTAAAAGTGGTTCATTTATCATTAAGCTACTAATAGTTATATCTTAGTTAAATCAATTGGTATTTTCTTATGTTAGATAAGGATTTATTGTCAGTTGCTGAAGCGTTGACCACTATTTTATTGGCACCAACTTAAGTGTTAACCTAAAAAACACCGCGACCTGATATTAATGTGTAAATGGTCCTATTACACAAACAGGTTGCTAGATTTATAAGTTATAGCCATTGGGGTTAAGTAAAGATCTGGGAAAAGCTCTTTAGGCATACAACTCAGGAGGGGTCGTGACTTAGTCAGTGACAAAAACTACTAAACAAGTGATGTAATTATCATTTTGGATGACTCATAAGGGCTAAGTTCGCTGGAAATGAGTGCCAACCCTGTTGGGCGCTAACAGAAGAGTTTAGCTGAATTCACTATATTAATCCTTTGAAATTACTTTAATAAATTAGACATTGTCAAAAAAATACAGTTCACCCTGAAAATTTTAAAATAGTGACATAATTTCTATTGTGCTATTTTAATAAGAATAGAAGGTATCTTTCTATTGTCTAATTTTTTGTAACAACCTTTGTTATTAGAGTTAAAATGATTGTGACCTTGTACAAGTGGTTCTTAAGTACTAAAGCACTCCAGTGAAAATTGGTTCTTTGTTGTCCAAAAGTTGCCAACTTTAGAGAAAGAGTGTAGAAACATTCTTCCTTTGTCTGGAATACCTTTAAGTACCCTTAAATTAGGCGAAGGAAGGTTACCAGTACATGTTTACAGGAGAATTCTGAGCAGATATATTTGGTTGTGAAGAACTCTATTGGATAATTGTCTTCAAGCTGTTATTACTGTACCCTACTCATTTACATATTATTCAACAATATATTTAATTCACCCATCAAAACTGCGCAGTAAACCTTAGAAAGTTTAAATTTTGTGCTCACTAAAGGGTAGTATAGTTTTAGGTCAAAGATCATGGGCATAAATTATCAGTAGTATGTCATATAAGGATGAACTTCAGAAGTTGTGGACAGGATTTTAGAGGTGAATAAACATATGCTAAACTAGGCATCACAATATGAACTTTCTACCTTGGATGAACAAGTGACGAAAGCAGAGGAATAAATAAAAAACTGCAAAGGTCAACGATGATTTTTGTGGGAAAGATACCTCCATGAAGTGGAAGAAGACTGAAGTAATTAGAGAATTACTGTTCCAAAAGACTGTAAGAGATGCAGATAGAGAACAAATCTTCTTAATTCAAAAATGTAGAGAAGATCATAAAGCATTTATGAGAACAAAGAAATTATTAATGATTGTGCCCAGATGAAGGCGGATGGAGCTGACAATGAAATAGATGTAAGTTTCAATGGTAAAGTAAAGACCCAGAGAAATATGCTTAGAGCTTTCACTACAATTTTGGTGATTTCAGTTGCAATTTTAACTTTCAACTAGCAGAGGTTGCACAGGTAATGTTGCACTTTAACAGATATAACAGTATGAGGACAGTGTTCACAAATATAATATAAAGGTAAATAGAAAACTAGCCTTTATTATGTATATATATTATAAATCCCCTGAAGTATTATTATGTACTCCCAGAGGTGGTGAATCTGGAGTAAAGGAAAACAGCGTTACTCAGATTAACTCAATATAAAGGAATACATTTTTTTATCCCTTATTCCAGTATAAGGCCAACCAATTTATACGCTGGCCTAGTAAGTCAGCCTTTCCTTCCAACTTTCTAAATCTTCTAGAGTTTCCTCTTTCTAGGCAGCTATTAATCTTTGGATTAAGTTCCCTCAACCCCTGACAATCAACTGTCAAAGGTCAGGAACATCATGTGGTATTTTGTTAAATCCAATAACACCTTGGCTATCATCTTATACTACATCAGTAGTAATCTTAGAGTTGTGATAAAAGTGGTAATTGAGAGAAATCAGACAAGTCAATTAAGATAATTCAAAAGATGAGAATGAGACTGGTTTTTATAAACTTAATTTTAGCAGGTAACAAATGGGCATCAATACGCCAGGAAAGTCAAGATAATATTGGATGATTTAAAAACGTTTGAGCTCCTGAATCAAGAAATACCAGCGGGGTATCTGGCAGCTTATTAATGAGATCAATATATCAAAAGCATATCAAGCGGAGTAAAAAATATATTTTTAAATTTATTGCAGGGAAGGCCGACCATGGGACGGACACTTCTGAAATTGACCCAAACAAGACAACACTTAGTAACAGGGAAGGCACCCTAGAGAAGCGATGCTATCTCTTATTGCCAGCGGGAACGCCACTTATGGGGAGGGGGAGGGAACGTGTGAAGGGGCCATAGCCACAATTGAACACGTGTGGAGGAAGGGGTCTGATTTGATGAACCAAACTGGGAACCAGGAGGATACCAGCTGTCAGCGGCATGGTGGGAGGTATCCAAACATCCACGCTTAAAGTGGTCCACCAGATGAGACCAGAAACTGTGGACAGCTTCAGGGAGGGCGGGGATGGAGCCTGCGATGGCATCCAAGACAATCGTGTGGATGGTCCACATGGCGATTGCAACCACCAGAGCATGGAGGGAGGGTGGAAGGGGAGGCCATTGATAAAGCAAACATTTCTCCTGACAGAATGAAGGAATGTGTTTGATTCTGGCCCAGCAGACGTTGAACTTCGCGTCATATCACTTTAGAAGTAAGACACTTCTCCAGGCGGTGGAACAGCGTTCCATACTGGCCGCACATGATGCAGGATGAGTGTAAAGCGTTAGAGCGCTCAGTTGTACGGTTACCCACCTCAGGCAGCACCACACATGGGAGCAGATTTGAGGCTGCAACAGAGGATGGTGAGCGTATCTCCAGATGCTTTTTTGGGTCTCAATGGAGTATGGGATGTCCATCATGTCCAGGTAATCCACCCTGAATAGGACATGGGGCCGTGTGGGGATCACGCCATCATGGATGGGTAACCCCTGTACCTCTTGTGTGAACTGAGGAGAGGGGCGGCCTCTTCAGGTTGTATGTCCACTAATATGAATTCTCCACTCAGCGCTCCGCATGGAGAGGAGGATTCGTTTGTAGTGGGTTTTAGTACCGTGAGGACCTGTGGCTGATGGATGTGAAGCCAGGTATATAATCAGGGAGTAGGGGTTCGATGGATTGTTGAGGCCCAAGGCGCGGGAGAAGTTGGAGCAGGCCGCGCAGGACCAGTGTTGGGAGGGGAGTGTGGGGGCGGTGATGGCCACAATCCAAGTACCCAAGATCTTGGCCACATGGGCTCTGAAGTAAGCAGGCCCATGCCACCATGATGATAAGGGCAAAACATGACCTCTAGCCTTACTGGTGGAGGGCGACCTTACCAAAGCCATCCTTGCAGCAGGGCATGCAATGATTTGAAGAAGCTTGAGGAGAAGGGGATGGCGTGGGCTCCAAACCAGACTTTAGAGGAGAATAGAGCTGGATAAAACAACCCTGCCAGTAAGGGAATTAGGGTAGGTTCTGAGGGAGGCGATGCGCTTTGTCACGTTATCTAGAGTATGACTCTCCATTACTGCTGATGCATATCCGCCTGCCTCCACCCACACGCCCAGATGGCGGACTGGCCTTATGGTAGGGCGTGGCATGAAGGGGAGCACCAGTGGGGTGGTGCGGGGTGAGCTGGGAGGGCGAGCGCGTGTGTGAGCAGATGGGCCAGGCTGGCACTGGTTGCAGGGGCCCAGCAGTTTTGAGACCAACTGTTGAAGATTTGGGCTTCACCTGATGGCTGGTTTGTTGTTTGGTGGAAACTGCAGCTTCAAGCATCTATTGTGCGAGGACAATAGACAGGATAGTGCTTTGAATTTATGATATAGCTTTTGGTAATACTTCAATTGTATACCCAGTTGTTTCACTTGAACGATGGCCCACTGCTCTGATCCTACTGATCCCAAGTGAAAATTAGACTTTAATATAAAATAAAGTGATAACGCAAAAAGGTTATAAGATAAATTTGAAACTTAATCCAGAAGTTAAAAGGTATTTTATTAGTGTAAATGCAAGGGTTATTTATAGGGTTCGATGTTAACCACATCTTACCCATGACGCCTTACTTTCAGTGACCCTTGGCCACATAAAAAAGTTTGTAATGACGTCTACAATACTTTGACTCAGGGCATCATGCTCAGCCTCAGAGTCAGAGTAAACACCATCATCATACTTGAAATGGCGTTTCATCATACCTTCAAAATAGCTGAGCCAATTCACTTTAATGTGCAATTGGCAGCACATATCAAGGCAATTCATATCATTAATTAGTAATTAATTCGATCAAAACTTGACCAACATTTAAAACTAATTTTGACATAGACCAACAAAGCCCACATGCCCGAGTCATTAAATCAAAACTTAAATTTAAGTTTGACCTAACCAACAAAGCCCTCGAGCCCATGTCATCATAGTCAAATATAATTAAGTGAAATTGCTAGGCCACAAATTCAAGTTCAGATATACTTAGGATTTCTTTGGTTTATAATAAATGATGATTTAAATCCAGTCAACCATTCAACACTTCCCCTCCTTGACTGGATATAAGTGACAGATACTCTTCTTCCTTGGTCACACTAACTAATTCTTCACATTCCTTAAAGTTCAAATGTTATCTCAATAGCCTTTCCTAAGCCAACAGGGCCAGCGTGCCTGGTGCTGAGCTTCCTTGGGTTTGTCGCATCTCCAATTCCGTTGCAGGTTTCTCCAGTTTGGTCGCGCTCTCCTCCCCTACTGAAGAGGGGATACCTAGTTCTAATGCCAGTGAGGCATCAAATCTAAAAAATAAACTCTATGGCTTGCAAATATTATTATTTTTTCTTTTTTACTTTTTATTTTTTATTTTTTATGTTTATTTTTATTTTTATTTTTATTATTGTTTTTTTTCTTTTTATTGTTATTTTTTTCTTTTTATCTTATTATTCTTTATGATATGGATGAAGAGACTTAGCATGTACTTGATTCACAACCCAGCCGCCTTGATCCTTAATGGTATATACATCTTCAGACAATTTCTCCAAAGTAATAAATGGACCTTTCCAAAGTGAGGCTAGCTTTTGCGCGCGGCCTGCGCTATGAGTGTCACAATATACTACTAAATCTCTTTCCTTGAACTTAGTCATTCCCCCATGCCCAACAGCTGGAATACTTTCAAGTATTTGTTGCACATAGGGTTTAGCGACTTCTTCAGAGGCTTCAGGTGTGACAACCTTACTTTGGGAGCGAGTTACCACATGTACCTTTGAGGAATCTTCATTTGATACTAAAATACAATCATTTTATTGCTAAGCAAGGCCCTGTGGCCATTGTTTGCTTGTCAATCAGGTGGTACTGGTGTTGCAGGCACAATAGAGCATCCCTCATCTATTGTGCTTGTTCTTTTCCCATCTCCTGCACAGTATTGGGAAAACTATATTGACATTTTGCTGATGGCATTGGGAAGCATAGTGACCTTTACAATTGCAATTAAAGCAAGTAATTTCACTCACTGGCCATGAGGTGTTAATCTTTTATTGGTTTCAAAGGACTTACCAGCAAAGGCAGTGGTTCCTGATATGTAACCAGTATTAGGAGGGCCATAATTTTTTGAGCATCTGCGTAAATAGTCAACCAATTCAGATGTCACAAGGTTTTGCACAAAAGCAGGCAATAGAGTGTTTGATAGATTAGGGTAAGGCTCTACTGCATGCTCTAGTGCTATCTTGCAATCAAAATTGACCATAGCCCACGCACCTAAGAGAACTTGAGCTTCACGATAGAACTTAATCCGCAAATTCATCAATTGCTTCATCTTTTTTAAAGCTGATGTTCAAAAACTTGGATTTTCTGGTCAACATCCGTTCTGGACCTCCAAATTCATGAAGAACGGCCTCCTTGACTTCAGCATATGTTGGATTTTCATTAATGTGAGTCATAATCAACTCAATGCTCCACTCATCCAAGCGGTTGATCATGGTGGCTGCTTTGTTCTGGTCGTTGGCCCCATGCATAGCCATTTCAAAACGTTTGATGAAGGTGGTAATACTTCTGTTCTTATCAAAGGCTGGCAGGTTTGCTGGTTTAATATTATTGCTTCCCCATTCTAGGTTATCATGATTACTATTTTGTTGACCAGAACCAGGCGTACTAGGGCGTTGGGGCATTGTATCCTGGTTTGAGGTGTTAGTGTTGAACAAGGCAATCATATTGCTAGGCAGTTGTCAACGTGGCCCAGCGTCCATTTTGATAGCTATTTCTGAAGCTTCATCCTCATAATATTCGGAAGAATTTCCAGTTGAGTGGGTTGTAGCACACTGACAACGCCCGTCAGCCAGAGTTTGAATTTGGTTGTTGATTTTATTTTTCTAATTAACATGATTTCAAGTTTTTAATTTTAATTTCGCTACTTCCTTATTCAGGCTAGTAGCTTGTAGTTGCAAGGTGGAAATCACTTGGTCCTTTTCTTTCATTGCCTTCTTGCACTGGTTCAATTCTTCATGGAGATTATTGTTTGACTCATTAATAGCATTAACATCATCATTGATATTATTAATTGTAGATTAAGACGATCAATAGAGAATTAGTTTTTGCACATAGGGCCTCAATTTGGGTTTGCCAGTAATTTTTTTTGGTGTATTCATCCTTCATCTGAAAAATTTGGGCACTCAAACGTCGATACTGATCACCATCTGCGGTCCCAGCCATGAGCGCCATTGTTGAAGATTTGGGCTTCACCTGATGGCTGGTTTGTTGTTTGGTGGAAACTGCAGCTTCAAGCATCTATTGTGTGAGGACAATTGACAGGATGGTGCTTTGAATTTATGATATAGCTTTTGGTAATACTTCAATTGTATACCCAGTTGTTTCACTTGGACGATGGCCCACTGCTCTGATCCTACTGATCCCAAGTGAAAATTCGACTTTAATATAAAATAAAGTGATAACGCAAAAAGGTTATAAGATAAATTTGAAACTTAATACAGAAGTTAAAAGGTTTTAATTATTGTAAATGCAAGGGTTATTTATAGGGTTCAATGTTAACCACATCTTACCCATGGCGCCTTACTTTTCAGTGACCCTTGGCCATGTAAAAAGTTTGTAATGACGTCTACAAATACTTTGACTCAGGGCATCATGCTCAGCCTCAGAGTCAGAGTAAACACCATCATCATCCTTGAAATGGCGTTTCATGATACCTTCAAAATAGCTGAATTTTAAATTTATTGCGGGGAAGGCTGACCATGTGATGGACACTTCTGAATATGACTCAGACGAGACAAAACTTAGTACCAGGGGAGGCACCCCAGAGAAGCGATGCTATCTCTTGTTGCCAGCGGGAACGCCACTTATGGGAAGGGGGAGGGAACGTGTGTAGGGGACGTAGCCACTATTGAGCACGTGTGGAGGAAGGGGTCTGATTTGATGAACCAGACTGGGAACCAGGAGGAGACCAGCTGTCGGCAACGCGGTGGGAGATATCCAAACATCCACGCTTGAAAGTGATCCACCAAATGAGACCGGAATCTGTGGACAGCTGTAGGGAGGGTGGGGATGGATCCAGCGATGGCGTCCAAGACAATCGTGTAGATAGTCCACATGGCGATTGCAACCACCAGAGCACGGAGGGAGGGTGGGAGGGGGAGGCCATTGATAGAGCAAACATATCTCTTGACAGACTGAAGGGATGTGTTTGATCCTGGCCTAGCAGACGTTGGACTTCGCGCCATATTACTTTAGAGGTGGGGCACTTCTCCAGGCAGTGAAACAGCGTTCCATACAGGCCACACATGACACAGGATGAGTGTAAAGCATTAGAGCGCTCAGCTGTACGATACACCTGCCTCAGGCAGCGCCACACATGGGAGCGGACTTGAGGCTGCAACAGAGGATGGTGTGCGTATTTCCAGATAGTCTTTTGGGTCTCAGTGGAATAAGGGATGTCCATCATGTCCAGGTAGTTCACCCTGGATAGGACTTGGGGTCGAATGGGGATCACGCCATCATGGATGGGTAGCCCCTGTACCTCTTGTGTGAACTGAGGAGAGGGGCGGCCTCTTCGGGTTGTATGTCCAATAATACGAATTCTCCACTCTGCGCTTCGCATGGAGAGTAGGATTCGTTTGTAGTGGGTTTTGGTCTTGTGAGGACCTGTGGCTGATGTGTGTGATGCGAGGTATTTCATTAGGGAGTGGGGGTTTGATGGATTGTTGAGGCCCAAGGCTCAGGAGAAGTTGGAGCGGGCTGCGCGGGACCAGTGTTGGGATGGGAGTGTAGGAGCAGTGACGGCCGCAATCCAGGTGCCCAGGATCTTGGCGGCATGGGCTTTGAAGTCAAGTAGGCCCATGCCACCATGATGATGAGGGCCAAACATGACCTCTAGCCGTAATGGTGGGGGGCGGCCTGACCAAAGCCAACCTTGTAGCAAAGCATACAGGGATTTGAAGAAGCTTGGGGAGAAGGGGATGGCGTGGGCTCTGAACCAGACTTTGGATAGGAGCATAGAGTTGGCAAGAACAACCCTGCCAGTGAGGGTAGTAGGGTGGGCTCTGAGAGAGGCGATTCGCTTCGTCGCGTTGTCCAGTATATGGCACTCCATTACTGCTGACGCGTATCCACCTGCCTCCAACCACACGCCCAGATGGCGTACTGGTCCTATGGTAGGTCGTGGCACAAAGGGGAGCACCAGTGGAGCGGTGTGTTTTGAGTTAGTAAGGCGTGGACGTGGGCGAGCAGATGGGCCAGGTTGGGAACCACTTGCTGGGGCCCAGCAGTTCTGAAACTGACCAAGGAGGATGATTTCGGTTTTGGAGGCGTTCAGTGCCGCGTTACTTACTCGGGAATATTCCTGGATGAGGGCTTAAGCGCGCGTGCATCTTTGTTATTAGACCCCCCCCACCACGCAATCATCTGCAAATGCCATCATCTTGACTGGGGTTTGGCCTGGCACATGGACCCCAGTGAGTTGGGCATTCACATTTCGCAGTAGTGGGTCAAGGCTGAAGTTGTATAAGAGTGGGATAAAGGGGCCACCTTGTTGCAGGCCCCTTTGAGGATGGACTACTTCCGTTAGGAAACTTGGGCCGCGCACTGCCATTGTTGTAGATTCCGTGAGTAGCATCACCCAGTTAATGAAGCGGGGAGGTAGGCGGAATTGTTGGAGGCAGGCCCTAAGGTATTCCCAGTTTACTCTATCATAGGCCTTTTTTTAGTACTAGATGCTCTATCATAGGCCTTTTGTTGGTCCAAGAATACAAGTGCCCCAGAGGCTGTGGACTGACACACATTAGCCACAGAGTGCACGTTATCCCAAATTGACCTTCTGGGGATGAAACCAAATTGTTCTGGGGAAATGGTGGCAGATGCTACAGTCCCTAAAAGGTTAGCCATGATTTTTGTTAAAATTTTGGTGTCTGTGTTTTTTAGAGAAATGGGGCGCCAGTTGGCTAAGTTTAGCCTATCCCCTTTCTTGAAGAGTGTGACCATAAAGGCCTCATATCCTCCTGGTAGGAGGCGCGTTTCCAACAGGCTTTAGTTGATTGAGGCTAGCAGCAATGGGGATATGTATTTAAATTATTTTTTGTAGAACTCATATGAAATGCCATCTGGGCCTGGGCATTTTCGGTTTGGCGCACTGCGAATGGTAGTCAATAATTCATTCAGAGTAATTAAATTCATTATTTCCGGGTATTGTAAAATGGTGCAGACTTGAGCTCAGTTGAAGAACTCCACCATTTTGGCCAGCTGAATTGGTTCGGCTTGGTATAACTTGGAGTAATATCTTTGCATTTTGATTGCCACTTCAGCTGGTGTGTCCACAATAGAATTATCCGATCTTTGCACCTGTGTGCAGGCCACGCTCTGGCGTGGTGCAAAAATTTTTTTGAAGAAGTATGAGGTGCACTTGTCGCCTTTAGTGATGCATGTGGCCCTGTATTAGACACAAACCCGATGTTTGTGTTGCTTTCTAAGTGCGTTGAGGTGGGCGGCTGCCTCCGCCAACTTCTGGCCCCATGCAGGGCTATATCTTGAGGCTGGAATGTTGGACTCCAAGTGGGCCAATTCCGCCAGTGCACGCGATATAACTGCCGATGTGGCTCGTGAGCGTCTGGATGAGAGATGGCAATAGTGGCAGATGGTGTCTTCTTTGAAAGTTGCCCATGTGGAAATGGGGTCCACACAAAATGGTGCAACAAATGATTTTGCCAAAGTTGCCTCTTCCACCCACATGGAAAATCCTGGCGATGCGAGCTCTGGGGGGCGGATTTTGCACCAATGTGGGCCTTTGTAACTGTGACAGGTAAGTGGTATGTTATCAAGACCAGTCGGTGGTCGGAGAATTCCATTTTCGTTGTTTTGAAGTAAGAGATGTGGGGTTGGAATTTTGCCGGCGCTAGAATAAGGTTGATGGGGGTCATGGACCTTAATTGGCCGTTGTGGATGTGGGGACGCGTCATGTTTTTGAGCAGTGGGGCATGTCGTGGCAGCACATCCATTAACCCAAGGGTGGCTTTTAGAATGCGTAGTTCTACATGACCCTGTGGGGTGTGGGGTGAGGGAGGCCACTGGTCTGTTGGTGAGGTTAGCCAACAGTTTATATTGCCAACTAGGAAAGAATCAGGGGGTAGCGTGAGGGATTTGACCAATGAGAAAAATTCCCGACGCTCATGTGCACCGTTTGGGGCATAAATGTTGATGATTGTGTGTGCAACATCAGCCCATGAGAAGGTGACAATGAGCACTCAGCCATTTAGGAATGTTTCTGAAGATGTAAATTTGAAAAAATTGTTTTTCCGAATTAGCACCCCACAGCGCTTTGACCAAAAGGATAGGGATGCTAGGAGCATTGTTTTCCAAGCTTCCTCGGAACCTCATGGACAGTGGGACTCCTGGATGGCCAGGATAACCACGGGTAAATTGTTTTGTAAAAAACTCAGTTTCCTAGCCCAGGACGGGGAGGCCTTGAGTCTGGCGATATTCAGCGTCCCTAGAGTGAAGGTTTCCCCCATCGCACCTTAGGTGTGAGGGGTGGGCCCCTGGGCCCACCAGCCTCTTCCAGGTCCCCACGGGCTTTCATAGCAGCGCAGGTATTAGCAGCAACGCTATCAGGGTTTTTGTTAATTTTTGCGGAAAGAGTCACGTTGGCTTTGGCCTTTGCTTTTTGTTTTTCTGACGTCGGACAAATTTTTTGTGGTGCAGATAAGTTTGGTGCACCATCAAGTGAGGCAAAAAAAATTTTTGGTTGGGATAGGTCCCAAGTTGGTTTTGACTGGGGCTTGGGTGCAGAGATTGGGTGAGATCAAATCTCCTATTGAATCCTCGGATTGAGTGGCCCATTCAGCATGGGCCTCCCAATCTGATTGGGTGATGGATTCCCGAGTTGCTTCCACTGCGAAGGTCTCCATGTCCTCCTGGCGTTGTGAGTGTGGGATGGTGGTGGTGGCCTTGGCTGCTTCCTTGGCCGCGGTCCTATGGGCCTGCTTGGCCTTCTTCCACTCCTGCGGATAGATGGGCTTTACCAATAGGTAGCAGCCTTGTGCTCCCCACAGAAAAGCCTCCTTGGTGCTTGCAGTTGGTTTGTAGTGCGCCTCTCCGCTGGCCATGGCCGCTGAGGGGTGCTCTTGGAATGTGACGCCCTCTTTGATGGGGCATGCATGTGCCTTATGGCCGAATGAATCACAGTGGGTGCAAATGGGGGCGCGCTGTCCACAGTTACCCAGAATGGGTGGGTGGTGTGCCCTGCGATGTCAATAAAGATGGAGTGCGGGATCTGGGTTAGGTCATTTGCGATCTCCTCAGTTGGGGTCAGAACTGTGATGGCTTTGCCAGTGCACAGGTGTGGCATCAGCATGAAATGTTGCATTTCGAAAGATTGTATTTCGCTGTATATGGCGAGACCATCCTTCTGGTGTTGCTCCAAAATGTCACATTTTACCATAGTAGGCAAAAGTCAAACGTGAGGAAAATTTGGTTTGATTTAGTCCATCTGGTGCATTTAGTTTTGACGACCCATTGCCCTTCGGGGAGGTTTACCACTATGTGCACTGCTGCAGCCTCATCTGCTGCTATTTTGCTTTCGAAACCTAGGTCCAGCCAACCGCGTGACATGGATTGAGGTGCAACGTACACCGCGGTCAGGATAATTTTGTGTACATCTTCACAAAATCTTTCCCATAGGGCCATTTTTTGGATGTCCAGATACACACGGACTCTGAATTCCACCGACAAAAGTGGCTGGGAATGTGGCGTGTTGATGTACTGGTTGCATCGTGCTTGCCACGCGAGTATCTCCAGGGAAATTGTGACCGCCAGTTTTTTTAGATTTTTTTTCTATTCCGCTGGATTCTCTGGGACGTTTTTGAACGTTAGAGGCCGCGGGCCTTCCGCTTGCTCCTCTTGCCTTGCTTGCCCCGCTGCTCCCAGACATGGGCGCAGACTAATCCCCTCTATGAGATTATCAAACTAGATTTAGTCTTGAAGTGAATGGGTTGCAAAAGTGTTTGCAACGAGAAAGAAAAGTTTTCAAAATAGCTGAAGTGATTCACTTTTGCATGCAATTGGAAGCACATACCAAGGCAATTTGTATCACTAATTAGTAATTAATTTGATCAAAAACTCGACTGACATTAGAACTAATTTTGACATAGACCAACAAAGCCCACGTGCTCAAGTCATTATATCAAAACTTAAATTTAAGTTTGACCTAACCAACAAAGCTCTCGAGCCCATGTCATCATAGTCAAATATAATTAAGTAAAATTACTAAGCCACAAATTCAAGTTCAGATATACTTAGGATTTCTTTGGTTTTTAATAAATGATGATTTAGATTCAGTCAACCAATCAACACTGACCAAGGAGGATGATTTTGGTTTTGGAGGCGTTCAGTGCAGTGTTACTTACCTGGGAATATTCCTGGATGAGAGCTTCAAGTGCGCATGCATCTTTATTATTTGACAACCCAATTACATAGTCATCTGTAAACGCCATCAACTTGAATGGGGCTTGGCCTGGCACATGGACCCCAGTGAGTTGAGCATTCACATTTAAAAGTAGTGGGTCAAGGCTGAAGCTGTATAAGAGTGGGCTGAGAGGGTCCCCTTGTCACAAGCCCCTTTGAGGGCGGACTACTTCCGTTAGGAAGCCAGGGCCACGTACTGCCATTGTTGCAGATTCCGTGAGCAGCATCACCCAGGTGATGAAGCGAGGGGGTAAGCAGAATTGATGGAGGCAGGCCCTGAGGTATTCCCAGTTTACTCTATCATAGGCCTTCTGTTGGTCCAAGAATGCAAGTGCCCCAGAGGCTGTGGACTGGCATGCGTTTGGCACAGAGTGCACGTTGTCCCAAATCAACCTTCTGGGTATGAAACTAGATTGTTCTGGGGAGATGGTGGCAGAAGCTATAATCCCTAAACGGTTAGCCATGATTTTTGATAAAATTTTTGTATCCGTATTAGTTAAAGAAATGGGGCACCAGTTGACTAAGTCTAGCTTATCCCCTTTCTTGAAGAGTGTGATGGTAAAGGCCTCATGTCCTCCTGGTAGGAGGCACGTTTCCAACTGGCTTTGGTTAAGTGAGGCGAGCAGCAATGGGGATATATATTTGAAGTACTTATTGTAGAATTCATATGGAATGCCATCTGGGCCTGGGCATTTTTGGTTTGGTGCAACGCGGATGGCTGTCCATAAATCATTCAGAGTAATCAGATTCATTATTTCCGGGTATTGGGAAATGGTGCTGTTGTGGACTCAGTTGAGAAATTCTGCCACTTCGGCTGGCTGAATTGGATTGGATTGGTACAACTTGGAGTAATACTTTTGTGTTTCAATTATCACTTCAGCTGGCATATCCGTGATGGAATCATCTGATCTTCGCACCTGTGTGCAGGCCACGCTCTGGTATGGTGCAAAATCTTTTTAAAAAAATATGCGGTGCACTTGTCGCCCTCTGTAATGTGTTTGGCCCTGTACTGAACACAAACCTGATGTTTGTGTTGCCTTTTGAGCGCGTTGAGGTGGGCGGCTGCCTCCGCTCACTTCCAGCCCCATGCAGAGCTGTAACCTGTAGCTGGGATGTTGGACTCCAGGTGTGCCAAATAATCCAGAGAATGCAAAATGACAGCTGATGTGGCTCATGAGCATCTGGAGGAGAGGTGGCAAGAGTGGCGGGTGGTATCTTCTTTGAAGGTTGCCCATGTGGAAATGGGATTCGCGCAAAACGGTGCAACAAACTCTTTTGCCAAAGTTGCTGATTCCACCCAAGTGGAAAATCCTGGCGATGCAAGCTCGGGGGGCGGATTTTGCACCAATGTGGGGCCTTAGCCACTGTGACAGGTAGGTGGTAGGTTATTGAGACCAGTCAGTGGTCAGAGAATTCCATTTATGTTGTTTTGAAGTGGGATATGTGGGGTTGGAATTTCGCCGGCATAAGGATAAGGTCGATTGGGGCATGGACCTTAATTGGCATTTGTGGATGTGGGGACGCGTCATGTTTTCAAGCAGTGGGGCATGTCGCAGCAGCGCATCCATTAACCCAAGGGTGGCCTTTAGAACGCGGAGTTTAACGTGACCCTGGGGGGCATGGGAGGAGGAAGGCCACTTGTCCGTTGGAGTGTTTAGCCAACAGTTCATGTCACTGACTACAAAAGGGTCTGGGGGTAGCAAGAGGGATTTGACTGACGAGAAAATTTCCCAATGCTCTCGTGAACCATTTGGGGCATAGATGTTGATGATAGCATGTACCACGTCAGCCCACGAGAAAGTGACAATGAGGACTTGGTCATTGAGGAAGGTTTCTGATGATAACAATTTGAAAAAATTATTTTTCCTAATCAGCACCCCACAGTGCTCTGACCAAAAGGATAGGGATGGGAGGAGCATGGTTTTCCAAGCCTCCTCAGAACCTCATGGACAGTGGGACTCCTGGATGGCCAGGATATCCACGGGTAAATTTTGTTGTAAAAAACTCGGTTTCCTAGCCCAGGATTGTGAGGCCTTGAGTCTGGCGTTATTCAACATCCCTAAAGTGAAGGTTTCCTCCATCACACCTTAGGTGCGAGGGGTGGGCACCTAGGCCCACTAGCCTCCTCTAGATCCCCACAGGCCTTCACAGCAGTGCGGGTGTTTGCAGAAACGCTATCAGTAGTTTTGTTGATTTTAGCAGAAAGGTTCGCGTTGGCTTTTGCCTTCACTTTTTGTTTCCCCGACATCAGACGAATTTTTTGCGGTGCAGATGAGTTCTGGTTCACCGTTGAGCGGGTCAAAATTTTTTTTTCAGGTAGGATGGGCCCCAAGTCAGTTTCAACTGGAGCTTGGTTGTAATGATTGGGTGAGATCGAGTCCCCCATTGGATCCTCAGATTGGGTGGCCCAATCATCATGGGCTTCCCAATCTGATTGGTTGATGGATTCCCAATTTGCTTCCGGCAAAGATTTCAATGTCCTCCTGGTGTTGGGAGTGTGGGATAGTGGTGGTGACTTTGGTTGCTCCCTTGGCTGTGGCCCTGCGGGCCTGCTTGGCCTTCTTCCACTCTTGTGGGGAAATGGGCTTTACCAGTAGGTAGCAACCTTGTGCTCCCCATGGGAAAGCCTCTTTGGTGCTTACGGTTGGTTTGTAGTGCGCCTCTCTACTGGCCATGGCCGCTGAGGGGTGCTCTTGGAATGTGACAACCTCCTTGGTGGGGCATGCATGTGCCTTATGGCTGAACGCATCACAGTGGGTGCAGATGGGGGGCGCGCAGTCCACAGTTACCCGTAAAGGGTGAGTGGTATGCCCTTCAATATTAAGAAAAGTGGAGTGCGGGATCTGGGTTAGGTCCTTCGCGATCTCCTCAGTTGGGGTCAGAACTGCAATGGCTTTGCCAGTGCACAGGTGTGGCATCGGCGTAAAGCGTTGCATTTTGAAAGATTGTACTTCGCCATATATGGTGAGACCATCTTTCAGGTATTGCTCCAAAATGTCACGTTTTACCATAGTAGGCAAAAAGTCAAGTGTGAGGAAAATTTGGTTGTATTTTGTCCATCTAGTGCATTTTGTTTCAATGACCTGTTGCCCTTCAGGGAGGTCGATCACTATGCACACCACAGCAGCCTCATCTGCTGCCTCCTTGTTTTCAAAACCTAGGTCCAGCCAACCGCGTGACATGGATTGAGGTGCAACGTACACCGCGGTTTGGAAAAGTGTGCACATCCCCACAAAATTTTTCCCATAAAGCCATTTGTTAGATGTCCAGGAACATGCGGACTCCATATTCTAACGACAAAAGTGGCTGGGAGTGCGGCGTATTGATGTACTAGTTGCATTGTGCTTGCCAAGTGAGGATTTCTGGGGAAATAGTGACCGCTGGTTTTTCAAAAAAAAATTTTATTCCGCTGGTTTCTCCGGGGCGTTTTCAAATGTTTGAGGCTGCAGGCCTCCCACCTGCTCCTCTTACCTTACTTGCCCAACTGCTCCCTGACATGGGCGCAGACTAATCTCCTCTGTGAGATTATCAAACTAGATTCAGAGTTGAATTGAATGGGTTGCAAAAGTGATTGCAACGAGAGAGAAAAGTTATGGAGTAAAACATATAAAGTAACTCAAGTTAATATATTGATACTAGTATTGAGACTCATGGGATGGAAAACAACATCTATAACATAAATACTAAATTAAGTATAAAAATATAAAATAGTAAAATATAAAATATGGTAAAATGGTTGGTAAAACTATTCCAAACATCTTCCACCCACTCAACCAAGCATTTGAGCACTAAGATGAGTGGGATCAGATAACTTCTAAGACAATTAGGCCGTTAGGCCAGATAGCACATAAACATAGGCAACTATTTGATGCCTTTTGATGATAAACAAGCAAGAGTAGGTGTTTTCCAATGTCACCTTGATTTCTGCCTTTTTAGGATAAACTGTAACAGAGGTTGCAATGGGCTCCATTTTCAATCAGCAGAGTTGAGGAAAAAGCATAACATAGTAACATCTGATTTTGGAAAGTATATCAGTTCTGATGAGGGTTTGCTGACCTGGTTTAATAGTGTAATTTGCCCTTCTTGGAGAAGAATTCCGTTGGACTTTAAAATATATTGGGTAAAATTAAAGTGTGCCAGAGCCTTTTTGATATTGAATGGGTATAGTACGCTAACTTGACACAACTTCCCAAAATATATGGAGGTTAATGTCTGTGGTCAAGTTGGGAGGGAGATATACCTCCTCTGGACTGGAAGCTTGGGGGACATGGTATACACATCATTAACATGTATATGGTTCAAAATAGAGGTGATTCCCAAGGAAATGTCATAAAAGAGGTCATTGGAATTAAACACTTGTGTGGAGTACACGTTTTAGTCTCATGAGGTATCTGAAAACCAACAATAGTTGGGTCATTAGATCTCTTGGTAACCACACCCATAAGGACATGTTTGTTATCCAGAGTCCTTCCTAGTATAATAAAGCGGGAAGTGTTGTCCCCCTATATTGAATATATTGTTATTGAAGTTAGCTTACATCCCATATTTTTTCATAAACGAGGTACCATTAAAGAGCTTATGGTTGCTATGTGGTAAGATGATGGCCGTAGTGGTCAACACTTTGGTACCAAACTGCAGAAGCAAGAATATATATGCACATAATGAGGTGGTGGCTTTTAGGGCTCACGTCTCCCTATTCTTTGCAATGGAAAATGTCAGGAGTGATCTTAAGTTTCTTTACTATCATTAAGTAAACTATAGAGATACGCCTCACTGTCTAACATGGCCCTAATGCTAATGTTGTTCACATAGATATCAACATACTTACACTTAGCATAACAGTCTGAGCCAGTAATCATATGCAACGTCAAGAGTATCCGCTTGTCTAAGGTAAGAGAATAAGTAGCTGGTCGCCTGCAGCTGCGGAGGCATAACAAGCTTTCTTATAAAAAGTCATATGAGAAGTTCCACCATCATGGTGGAAGTTCTTATCATTTTGTTTTTTTGTTGGGGTTTCTTTTTGGTAAAAGTAAAATTTCCCTTTTCTCTTTCACTAAGTCTTTTCCCACAAGTGATGGTAGTCAATGTCAGATAATAAATTAAGGTTCTTGGATATGGTTACGGGGATATTTATTGACACTTTCTTATTGGATAAAATCAGTATTTGAGCCACCCTAATATGAATAGTTAACATAGGCTTGGTTTGGTGCATTGTAAGTGAGGTTGCAATGGCTGAGATAGTTTACCATCTCCGTTATGGTAATTTCAGAATGTAAAACAAGGTAACATAATCCAATATAATTCTTTATAAAGCTCACAGTAATGTCAGAAAGCAATCTGAGCATAATGACTCAGGACCTTGCCCCATAAAATACCTGTGACTTATAGTAAAAGTGATAAGTGAAATACAAAACTTCTTCGCTAGGTTTTAAAAAGAGAAGAGGAGAAAAGAAAATCTTCCAATTTATCATCAGTTCTGCCCATTAAACTTTTTAATAATAACTTGCTTATCTTTTTTGTATGCTGGCCAGACTCATAAAGCTCCGGCATTACCAGATCTTGACTGGCAGGATCCAATAGGTCATTAATGTGGCCAGTTTAGACTATTCAATTGAGTATCCATTATAATTTGAATCACTGCATGAAAGTGTAAATATTTCCCTTTCTGTTGAACTTAGGCAAGCTTACCAGGCTAACTTGGGAAGAATTCTCATAACAGCCCTATAAGTGATAGAAGGGGAGGAAATAACTGAAGCCTCTATGGCAACAACATGGTTTGTAGTAGATGTTGGAGCGCCTTAGGTACAGCTGCTGGCCTATGTAAGATAGTCATGATAGTTGGGAGGTTGTTTATAACTGTGTTGATGCTAACTTCTGGGTCAGAGCCCATGGGATGATCCTTGTCATAATTATGTTTACATATACAAGTGACCTTCTTAACTTCCTGGTGGAGCTGCTTCACCAAAGTCATAAAATGGTGCCATTCCGCCTGAATTGTTTCTCTGTTTGTTTGAATTCTTTATTAGACTCTACAAGAGAAGAGTTCAATTTCTTTATTTCCTGTCCTTGGATTTAGATCAGGAGTTGTAAAGTTTCAAGTGAATGATAAAGGCCAGTGATAAAATATACTTCTCCTTTCTCAAGAAAGGCAGGGTTGCTACAGCGGTGTGGGATCATAGCTGTATTTTTAATAAAGTTAGGGTGTGGAAAGTGACCCTTTAGTGAGCACCAAATGTTGCAATTTAAACCTGCAACTAGGCGAGGTTGCACAGGTAACTTTGCACTCAAACAATATAATTATATGAGGACAGTATATCGCAAATAAAATGTAAAAGTTTATTATAGAATTAAGCCTTTATTAGTAAATATTCTTCAAGTCCGCTGTATTATCATTGTGTATTCCCAGCGGTGGAAATCTGGCATAAAGTCAAAACTAGTGTTCTACATATTAACTCAATACAAAGGATTAGGTTGCGTTTCAGGTCCCTTTT
The DNA here is from genome assembly GCA_022478985.1 of Massospora cicadina. Classification (NCBI taxonomy): domain Eukaryota; kingdom Fungi; phylum Entomophthoromycota; class Entomophthoromycetes; order Entomophthorales; family Entomophthoraceae; genus Massospora; species Massospora cicadina. Next base: position 47,828 of record JAKSZP010000622.1, read on the forward strand.
CCAGTATAAGGCCAACGAATTTATACATTGGCCTCTAGTAAGTCAGCATTTACTTCCAGCTCCTTTTTCTTCTATAGTTTCTATTTTTTGGTCTGTTATTAATATGCGGATTAAGCTCTTTGAAATCTGACGTTTAATTGTCCAATAATTTGCACATCTTATAATATTCAGTTCAACCTTAATAGCATCTTGGCACCCATATTGTTTGAAATAGATAACAATTTCAGAGTCTTGATCAACTGGGGTAGGTGGGACAAATCTTGTGGTTTCATTTCAGTAAATCTAACTAATGAGAATGGGACTGGTTTCTGAAAACCAGATATTCATCTGGCGAACAGATGGGATCTGTTTGCCAGAAAAGTAAGGATTATATTGGATGATTTAAATAAATAAATGTTTGAGCACTTGAGTTGAGAAATAACAGCGGGCCTGGTGGTGGATCTTTGAAATTGATCTATTAAGAGCACAGATAGCGGAGCAAGATATCTGTAGTAACTCTTTTAGCACTAGTGGTGGCTAACCTAAGAGGGGTGTCCTCCACGCATCTTTATTTTTGGGTCCAAATAAAGGGATTATAATATAAAAACCTGATATGGTGCCACAGCATTAGCCTATGCATCCATATTATAAGGGTAAGAGGTGTCAGAAGAGTTTTTTAGCACCAGTATCTCCAGGTGGCGGGAAGAAAGACAAAAATGGATTAAAACGTCAGCATTCTGGGGAAAAAAGAGAAATAACAGAAGGTTATCCTCATCAATGAGGCCAGCAGTGTGCATTGACTCAAAATATTAGGCAAGTTAATATTTGACAAAGATAATAATTTTTGGGTACACATGTGAATGAATTAATGCGTTGGCAGGTTTGGGGTGGTTGGGGTCATAAAGTAAAGATCTTGCCGCGTTGACACATGCGTGGTTATCTACAAATGCTAGTTTTTCAATATAAATTTTGGCTTCCTTGAGGAGATCTATATGAAAATAGGTATAGGGAAACCCTTTCTAAGTGGCTCAATTGCCATATGGAAGGCTTGGTGGAGGAGGGAGATAGTGTGGGCAGAGGCTTCTATTGATGGTCCTTTGATAAATAATCTTATAAACTTGGAAACCAATATGGGTTTAAGATGTGGCGGAGAGTCAAATCAGGGGTTTTTGTGAATAATTATGACCAGTCAAAGTCAGGTTTAATTCTGTAGGCGTATTCAGATTATTAATCCAATTAAAGGCGTTAAAAGTATTTAGATACTGTTAGTTCTGGGCAGTGATACGAGTTGATTGGGTGGCAGATGCTGATTGGCTATGCACAGTGACCATGGAAAATTGCCAGCACATGAGCCGCCATCTGCTCAGGAATGCATCTGGTGGTTGAACCTTCATTAGGTAAAGTTGTGGGAGCAGTGCCCTTAGAAGATGAGTGTCCTGGAAAGTGGAGTTCAGGAGGTTACAAGTGGAAGACGACAGGTAAAAAGTGACAAAAGAGGGCAAAATTCCCAGCAGGAGGAAGTAACATCAAATGGTATTACATGTTGTTTCCATATAGATTTTTGGATAAAAACGCAGCTAAACTGAAGCAAACTATCAGGGAGAAGAGTCCCTGAGAGTTGAAGGAGTTTGGTAGGTACTATAGTAGAAATTGGAGAAATATGACATGGTGGACTCAGCAGAATAGGCCACAGTTTGAGTCCCAGCTACACGCATAACCGGGGATGTTAGATTTATAACCAGGTGATATTTCTCACATATTAATGAAATTAGTATAATAATTAATTAAGGATGATTACTGATTAGTTTGCTAATTTTGATTAATTATAATATCCCGATTTGTGCTCCCCATTTGGTTGGGTTGAGCTGTCTTGATCTGCAGGATCAATAATCTATCAGGGATCATCCCTGATAGGAAATTGGTGGGTCTTAACACCGGCAACTGAGGCTGAGGATGTTGAGATAATTAATATTATTAATTTAGAAGATGAATTGCTTAAATTTGACATCAAAAAGTATCTGGAAATGATCCCAATAGAGTTTTCAGTCAACTTTGACACCGGCGATTTATGCCAAGGATGTTGAACTAACTATCTTTAATTATTTATGCTCTGCAGACTTTTTTCCCAGTGCCAACTCCATGTGAAAAAGATTGTTAGATTTCTGGCAGAAAGTCAAATATAATACAGAGTATCGTTAATCTATGCCAAAGATGCCAAGCCATTTTATATTTAAATAAAGTCAAATCACAATTTGACTTTGTGGGAGTATTGGCAGAATTCACAAGAGTATTTGGTTTAATTTGACAATGGCGAGTTATGCTGAGGATGTCAATATTTAATAGATTCAGTACATGACGAATCAAGGATTGACATAATCATGGACATTTGAGGATGACAAGTATTTCCAGTGAGAGTGCTGACTAACACTAAGCAGGAAGAATCACCATTTAATGTTGATGATGGTGGCAATAACTGCCAATGATGTGGACAGGCAAGAAATGCCTATAAATAGCTTGATATCCCTCTTAATAAAAAGATCTAAGCTCCAAACATCATATTTGTTTACTTTCCTTTACCTACCTTCTTTAAGTTTTTAGTCAACAGTGGTTAGCTTAGCTTGTAGAGGTGGGAC
>JAKSZP010000623.1:0-50280 GCA_022478985.1 Massospora cicadina
TGAGGATGATAGGGTAAAAATTAGCCAATCATTACCATCCAAGTCTGACCATCGCCAAATTACCCAATCATTATCATCTGAGTCTGACCACCACCGAGTTGAAAAGATTTTACTCGCTGGTGATTGGATACAGTTCATCAAATCATTATTGCATGGGTCAGCTTTGCCTCCAAAAAAATTTTATCTTCAATCTGATAGGCCAAAAGCCTATATTTCTTAATTTAGATAACTGAGCTTTGCATTCTTTTGCCTAAAATACCCCTGGTCTCAAAATTTGAACTAGTTTAAGTAGGAAAAACTAATATCAAGAAAGGGACCTTTCCTGGTTTTGCCCTGCTTGAATAATAAAAAACATAAAAAACTCTTATTAAGTGCTATTTTATACTTTTATTAAAAAGTATCTCACTTTAAAAATATTATTTGTGGCATCCATTGGCGGATCCCACATCCCCACTTAGGTGATTAATATGAACTAGAAGTGGGCCAGGGGTGAATCTCCAATGGACTCCCCTGATTTTGCTTAAGCATTGAAATCTGCTTACCCAAAATTGTGTTTTTTGGCTGAGTATTATTAATAATTGTATTGTCCCAATTCAAAGGGTTTCACAAAGAATTGAACAGGGTCTTTTGACCAATTTTGTCCTTTATTTCATCCTTATTTTGAACTGGAACACTTTTTTTACATAATCAGACTTGTAATGGTTTGACAGTTAGTGGTTAATATCTTTATTATATAAATCATTTGTGAAGTCCAGCGGTGATTGGCACTAGCAAGCAACAATTATCTGGACTCTCACAGTAATAACGCATAAATAGCCTTTGCACAATTAGGTAATCTATATGACTTTTATATAACCTCAGCATTAAAATAAAGTATATAAGTGCATAGTAATAGTTATTTTATTTTATAAGTGACACCCTTCTTTAATTGCAGTATATGAGTTATCATCACTAAGATAAGCATAATATCTTAAGTTTGATAGTAAGTTTTTTTTATTTTGTTAAGCATTTTAATGATTTACATAATTTTATTAAAACTGTAGATATTGATGGTTAATTTTACTAGAATTTTGACTCTTGTAAAGCATCAAAATTTCTGAAATAATCATTGATATCCATTTCATGAAATTATATGATGGTTCTGCTTATTTTACTAAATATAGCAATTAATTTTGATATTTTACTAGATTCTTGACCTTTTTGTGACCATGTGAGAATTATAAAAATTGACATCTTATCTCTGTAAGCTTTTTGAAAAATATAAATAAATTTAGTAGGTGTTTACTTTTTATTTAACCATCTGTAACTATCTGAACTATTACAAACATCTATTTTAGGTGTATTATATAACTTATACTTGTCTAATATTTTTATTGATATATTTCAGTAAAAAACTATTTGTTATCATCTATGTTTATTATCATTTCAAGGTAGGTTTTAATTTTTTTACTTGATCTGATTTAAATATTTAAATTTTTATTGTGGGGAAGGCTGACCATGGGATGGACACTTCCGAATATGACTCAGATGAGACAAAACTTAGTACCAGGTGAGGCACCCCAGAGAAGCGATGCTATCTCTTGTTGCCAGCGGGAACGCCACTTATGGGAAGGGGGAGGGAACGTGTGTAGGGGGCGTAGCCACTATTGAGCACGTGTGGAGGAAGGGGTCTGATTTGATGAACCAGACTGGGAACCAGGAGGAGACCAGCTGCCGGCGACGTGGTGGGAGATATCCAAACATCCACGCTTGAAAGTGATCCACCAAATGAGACTGGAATCTGTGGACAGCTTCAGGGAGGGTGGGGATGGATCCGGTGATGGCATCCAAGACAATCGTGTGGATAGTCCACATGGCGATTGCAACCACCAGAGCACGAAGGGAGGGTGGGAGGGGGAGGCCATTGATGAAGCAAACATATCTCTTGACAGACTGAAGGGATGTGTTTGATCCTGGCCTAGCAGACGTTGGACTTCGCGCCATATTACTTTACAGGTGGGGCACTTCTCCAGGCGTTGAAACAGCGTTCCATACTGGCCACACACGACACAGGATTAGTGTAAAGCATTAGAGCGCTCAGCTGTACGATACACCCGCCTCAGGCAGCGCCACACATGGGAGCGGACTTGAGGCTGCAACAGAGGATGGTGTGCATATTTCCAGATAGTCTTTTGGGTCTCAGTGGAATAAGGGATGTCCATCATGTCCAGGTAGTCCACCCTGGATAGGACTTGGGGTCGAATGGGGATCACGCCATCATGGATGGGTAGCCCCTGTACCTCTTGTGTGAACTGAGGAGAGGGGCGGCCTCTTCAGGTTGTATGTCCACTAATACAAATTCTCCACTCTGCGCTTCGCATGGAGAGTAGGATTCGTTTGTAGTGGGTTTTGGTCCCGTGAGGACCTGTGGCTGATGTGTGTGATGCGAGGTATTTCATCAGGGAGTGGGGGTTTGATGGATTGTTGAGGCCCAAGGCTCAGGAGAAGTTGGAGCGGGCCGCGCGGGACCAGTGTTGGGATGGGAGTGTAGGAGCAGTGATGGCCGCAATCCAGGTGCCTAGGATCTTGGCGGCATGGGCTTTGAAGTCAAGTAGGCCCATGCCACCATGATGATGAGGGCCAAACATGACCTCTAGCCGTACTGGTGGAGGGCGGCCTGACCAAAGCCAACCTTGTAGCAAAGCATACAGGGATTTGAAGAAGCTTGGGGAGAAGGGGATGGCGTGGGCTCCAAACCAGACTTTGGATAGGAGCATAGAGTTGGCAAGAACAACCCTGCCAGTGAGGGTAGTAGGGTGGGCTCTGAGAGAGGCAATTCGCTTCGTCACGTTGTCCAGTATATGGCCCTCCATTACTGCTGACGCGTATCCTCCTGCCTCCAACCACACGCCCAGATGGCGTACCGGTCCTATGGTAGGTCGCGGCACAAAGGGGAGCACCAGTGGAGCGGTGTGTTTTGAGTTAGTAAGGCGTGGACTTGGGCGAGCAGCTGGGCTGGGTTGGGAACTACTTGCTGGGGCCCAGCAGTTCTGAAACTGACCAAGGAGGATGATTTTGGTTTTGGAGGCGTTCAGTGCCGCGTTGCTTACCCGGGAATATTCCTGGATGAGGGCTTCAAGCGCGCGTGCATCTTTGTTATTAAACACCCCCACCACGCAATCATCTGCAAATGCCATCATCTTGACTGGGGTTTGGCCTGGCACATGGACCCCAGTGAGTTGGGCATTCACATTTCGCAGTAGTGGGTCAAGGCTGAAGTTGTATAAGAGTGGGCTCAGGGGGTCCCCTTGTCACAGGCCCCTTTGAGGATGGACTACTTCCGTTAGGAAACCTGGGCTGCGCACAGCCATTGTTGCAGATTCCATGAGTAGCATCACCCAGTTAATGAAGCGGGGAGGTAGGCGGAATTGTTGGAGGCAGGCCCTTAGGTATTCCCAGTTTACTCTATCATAGGCCTTTTGTTGGTCCAAGAATACAAGTGCCCCAGAGGCTGTGGACTGACACACATTAGCCACAGAGTGCACGTTATCCCAAATCGACCTTCTGGGGATGAAACTGAATTGTTCTGGAGAGATGGTGGCAGATGCTACAGTCCCTAAACGGTTAGCCATGATTTTTGTTATAATTTTGGTGTCTGTGTTTGTTAGAGAAATGGGGCGCCAGTTGGCTAAGTCTAGCCTATCCCCTTTCTTGAAGAGTGTGACTGTAAAAGCCTCATGTCCTCCTGGTAGGAGGCGCGTTTCCATTAGGCTTTGGTTAAGTGAGGCGAGCAGCAATGGGGATATATATTTAAAATATTTTTTGTAGAACTCATATGGAATGCCATCTGGGCCTGGGCATTTTCAGTTTGGCGCTCCGCGAATGGTAGTCCATAATTTGTTCGGAGTAATTAAATTCATTATTTCTGGGTATCGGAAAATGGTGCAGATATGAGCTCTGTCAAGAAATTCTGCCATTTCGGCTGGCTCTGATTTAAATATTAATTTTCTAATTCTTTTACCATAAATTATTTGGTAGCATCTACTTTTAATAATACCATCAAGATTTTTTCTAAAAATTTACTTAATATGATATAAGTTAGTAATTTCTTAATATTGATTCCAGTATTTTATCTGCTATCTGTTATTTGTTATTTTATCTTAAAGGTAATCTTTGATCATTTATATCTGATTTACATGAGATAAAAATATTTTATTGTCTACTATTAAAGTGATAGTTTGGTAACAAAAATTTTTTATACTGAGTATCACAGATAAGGACATAGAAAGTGCATAAGATAATTCCTCAACCAGTGGAATCTCTAAAAATAACCCCCAGCCAGTGGAGGTAAAAACGACCAAATTAGTGCGGATGGGGGTGAATAAGGCCCTTTTATAGACTTGATAAAGTCAAGGAATCTACAGCAAAGTTGGTATGATGTTCTGCAAAGTAATCTTCACAAAGCTGAGTTAGGAGATCTAATTTATAAGATAATGCTGCCGCTGAAATTCCCTTATGAAAAATTGGCCCCTTTATATACCTTCAGGGGCCCAAAATATCTTTCATTCTGCCTATGACATGATATTGAGCACACCATTTTTATGCTTATAGAGAATCTAATATTTGAAAGTAATTATTACCAAATCCAGTAATCAGCCAATTTTGTGAGTAACTCAAAACTATGATGTGAGTCACAATGTAGGCGCAATCACTCAAACCTGAAGTTGAGGTGAGTTTTACCAAATTTAGTAACAGACTAATATAAGCAGAAGATAAAATAGTCCTTACCCAGAAACGGGGACTAGTACAAAGGCCCCTGAACAACCATGTTCAGGGATAACCACCATGAGATTGATCTCACAGCTACATGAATTAACACAAATAGATGAAGTAACTAAAGCAGCATTCAGAAGACGTCATACTAGGGTATCTTGAAAATCCCCCATATCAGAAATTAAATTCCCAACTATTTTTCAATATTTACATCATGTATATATATTATATTATACCTTAATGTATAAAATACTTCACTTACTTAATTAAAATATTTTCACAGAGTCTCAAGTGTATCTTTTTATTTTCGCTTATAGTTGTTTATTTGATTTAATAACAATAAACCAGTATGGATTTTAGCCAGATATAAATAATAAAGTAACCAGTCTGAGATCTGCTCTGTTTGAAAGAAGACACTCTCTTATTTGCATATAGCTTGGAGCCAAGCTGCCAAGGGAGAGGTTTTATTTAACTTCTATTGAGTTATGAGGGCAAACGTACACTGAATATGTTTAAGAGTGTTGACAAGAGTTTTTTTATATGTGCAAAGAGTTTACTGTAGCAATTGGTACTACAAGAAGTAGCATTGGAGGAGAATTTGCTCTACAATAATGGTTGTGATCTTAGAGAAGGTTGTCTGGTGCCTAATCTGCGCAGAGTAGATCTCCTGAGGTGCAGGTTAGCCTCACATTTTAAGTGAGCCAAGGTTGGCGAGATTACTGTGGTGCTCACTAATTGGGTGGATTCATCAGCCCCTAGTGTTAATCATAGGAGTTCTCATGATAAGTTTAATGATGAAGAGAATATGGAAGTATATCATGATGAGGATGCCTCTGAGCTCCTGGTGAGGGAGGAGGATACAACTCGTCCAAGACTCTAAACCTGTAGTTAGAAGTTCATGATCTATGCAAACATATTAAGCATGTCAAGGAGACCACCAGATGAGCATGCATTGCCTCGCTACCTATTATGAGAGTACCATCACCTATTTAATTGTAGGCTACACTTAAAAAGTTTGAGGAGAGACTTTTATTCCTTAAACAGAGAATGGTGAAACCATCACCACCTTAAAAGAATATGGAGAGCTCTTGGAACATATTTGCAATATGCTGTTTGCAATGAACAAAATTAAAGAAAAATGAAGGCCCAATTACATACTGTACTGGAGCCTGCCTCTACTCAAACTAAAACCTGATTGGAGGCACTTATGTGGACTGATCAAAGGAATGTACAATAAGAAAAGAACCGTTATTCAGCTAACCATTATGCATGCCAATACTGTTGAAGAGGATCTCAACTTTACCTGTACTTTAATACCATGTACACACCTGGAGAAGTAATGATTGCATGTTTCCTCCAGATGTATGAGAATAGCATGGATGGCGCTAGTTAATAATAGAAGGTTCACCACATGCAAGGGTCTATGATTCATAAGGCTTAGGAGATCTTTAGAGAGAGCCTATGACCTGACTATCTTGAACTGTGTAAAAATTTACTCCTTTGGGTTGATTATCGGAGGTCAACCCTAGTAATCTTTTTACTGCACAGGTTTGGTTTCCTTATGCACCTCGCGTTGTAAGAATATCTATAATCTGATAATAGCATGATGACTATTATCCGTAGTTGAGTTAGATTATTTTCAGGCCCAACGCTTTGGCCAGTATTTCTGATTAATACTGGATATCATACACTTAGGGATTTATTACCTGTAATCCTGTCCACTCAATCTTTGTTAATATCCTCTGATGACAGTCTCCTTCAGCCCAACACACAGTTGGCAGCAATCCCTTAGCCATGGTTCCCTTTGTCTCTAGATCCCCACTCAGATCTTTACTCTTCTCTGAGAGTCTACCAATTATTGCCTTCTGCAATAATATCCTTGAGATAGAATCTTCACGCTAGATGCTGATAGTCTAACTATTACCAAATCTACAGTAAAACTAGTAATGTTCCTTTACTAACGTTTATCTGTCTGTATGTCTGTTTTTTATAGAGTGAATCCTAGGGAATTTATAGGGTATTCAGCCATCTAACCCTCGGTTGACACCTCTTCAATGAAACGGCAGCTGTTGCCATTGAATCACCCTTCCTCATATTGGCAGCGATGGTTTTCCCCATCCTGACTAGGATTCTGATGTTGGACATCCTTGAGACCTCAAACAGAAAGAGTCAGAAACGTATTCCTAACATTTTCCTCTCAATCCAAACGAATCAAACATAATTGGCTAGCGAACTGCTTAGATAATGGGACTTTTTACCCATTATGGCAGGTCACTACACTAACCAATTAATTCGCTAGTTGCAGGCGGCATCACTCGCCTCAAAACTCATTAAACATTCCCAATCAGTTGGTGATGAAACCTGACCAATCCCAATTGGTACACCTGATAGTCAATTACTATCAGATGCCCTTATTTCATCAGCCGCTCAACCTGATGAGATATTAGGTATTTATCCAGATTGATCCTAATGGATACAACTAGACAAATATCCTAAAATCCCCCAAACGTAGTTCCTCCAAAATTTGGGTCAACCGATTTCCAATTCACTTCGCTTTAGGAAATTTTTCCCCTAGTGATACCAGGTAATCTAGCAGGCTGGGAATATGGGCAAAAATCCCAACACATCCCCCTCTTGCCTAGATTTCCAGCGAGAAAAGGACAGAGCATGGAAACACCACTTTGGACACCTGGTCAAATACTTCATTAGTTCAAGCGGAGTACACTTATCAATACTCAACGCTTCTCAGGATGACCTTTGGCATACGGCATTCCTCCTCTTCCTCCTCGCTACCACCTACTCGGAGCATGGTCCCCACAACCTCCTGTCATGCTGGGCTGATTGATTTACTCATTACAATCTTTTTCCCAGAATCTGGTTTCCCCCCATCAGGGTATATGACCCGCTGTCATATTCAGGTTTCTTGGTCCGGCGTCCTCAAATTCCTGATTCTCTCCTCATCCTATACAGGAGACTCTTGCCATCGATGTTCATTTCATGGCTTGATTGAGAATACTTATTTATGTTCACCTTCGTTATTTCGCTCATAAACTTTTGGCTGTAAGTCATTCTTCCCTTAAAAAGCTTATTTCATTAATTTTATGAAATTAATTTCCTGAAATTGGAGCTTAATGGAGTGTAGGGTGCATAATGTCAACTTCTATATCAGTCTGACATCCCCCTCTAGTCCTGCTCATATGTCAAACTCAAAATCTTGTTATCAGCAACTTCTGAACAGTCTGTCAGATTTGGACCTCCGCCTCTTCCAGAAAATGAATTAGGATGCTCAGTGGACCCTCTTCTATGGTCCTTCCAGGACTCATACGCCTAACCTGGTGCAAGCAGCTAGTCCTTCCATCGAGTTACCAGAAACAGTATCCAATCCCACCAAAACCAGGCATGCCATCATTTAAAATAACTCTAGGCTGACTCTTCCCATGCAGTTGATCCCCAAGTTATTTTTTGAAGCCCTTCTGGATTCAGCTCCTTTCACTGGGGCTCCAAACATCATCGTTGATTCTCCAGAGGTTATGCCAACTGCTTTAGATAGTTCGTTCCTGGCTGGGTTGGATTTTCTCCCCAAGTTCCTCTTCTGACTTGGACAATTTTACCAACCCGCGGTGCTGGTTTCTGAGCTTTCAATTGGAAACAGCATTTAATCTGTGCTCCCCTATGCTGAACTTCAAGCGCAAGTCACCAAGGCATTGTCATTAGTGCTAAATCCCTCAGATCTGGACAACCTTCTGGATCAGGATACTGCCACTTATGCTCTCTGCTTTGCCAGCCAAGTTCTTTGAAGTTGGTTGACGAAGCTTCCAGCCTCGCCTGACTTTCATTGGTCATTCAGCTTTAGCTTCCACAAAGCCCATAGTCATCATTTACAGGATGCGATCCATTCTTTGCATGACTACCTCTTCTCTGGAGCTTCCCATTGCTATCTCCCGTTGATGGCGCTAATTGGGGGTATGATTTGACAACCTCCCTCAAATACTCCTTCTTTGCTGCCAGCTCACATGTCTGGTGTTCTTGATGAGGCCCGTTGGCAGGCACATAAGATAAATCTTCCAGCACCAGTGCCTTAATGGGATTACTTGGGGTTATTCGCCAATTACCTCTTCCTTTATTGCTGTTTTCCACCCCGCTCTGGGGTTTCATGATTGTCATCTTCCAACATATCTATTTCCCTTCCCCTAGTCACGTTCTCTCAGGGCTTGGCATTAGCTCAACAAACGTGGTTTTGAGTAGGACTCGCCCTTGCAAGTGTCCAATTGCATATCGATTTTGATGGGCTATTCCTCCCTACTGTGATCCATCTTCCCTCCCCCAAGAGGTGACATAGGCGGAATCATCCCCGCACTGAGGACAATCAATGAAAAACAAAAATTTATAAAAATATATTGGCTTTTTTATCTATGTTTTGAAATTTTTTTAATATCTTTTATTGATGTTTTATCTTTATTCTTCTTTTTTCCTATAGGACTTGACCTTGTTTCAGTTCAGAGGTCCATCTTTTCCCCTAAACTGGATCCTGGGCACTTAAACCTACCGGTTTTCTATGGTTCAGCGATCCTTTTTTCAGACTTAACCATCTAGATTGGTTCAGAGGTCCTTTTTTTGGACTTGACCTAATCATTAGGACATGACCAACTTAATGGTTCATTGGTCCTCTGGGAACTCTTTTTTTATTTTTTTCTTCGATCCACCACTTTTAAATACTTAGTGTGGACTCAATTTACTACTCTTCCATCCAAGAGATTCTTGATGGAATAAGCATCAGTTGCCATCTTGGCAATTACTTCAAACGGACCTGACCATAATGCATCTAACTTGTTTCTTTATCCAAAACCATGTGTATCACAATAGGCAACTCTTTCTCCTAATCAATAATTTTCTAATGGCGGTCAGTTCTTATCATATGTCAATTTCGCTTGTATCCTTTTCTTTAAGGTAGTATCAAATGCTTGTGATTGCATATCAATCAGGATACTCATCAGTCAGTTTAGGTATTGTTCAGTACTAATCCCCAACATAGGTTCTACTACTTAATATAATATTGGCAGTAACGCGGCCTTCCTCCCATAAAGTAATTCAAATGGCATCTTTCCTGTCACCGTATGATGACTGATGTTGTAGGCGAACGTCACCAAACTCAGGTATGTTCCCCACATGGAAGTTCTCCCTGCGACTAGCTTCCTCAGCATCATGGCCAGCATCCCATTGACCCTTTATACCAATCCGTTTATCTCCAGCTGGTATGGTACTGACACAACTCCCAATATCCCCATTATTTCATTTAGCCTTGGATCACATGGGATGTGAAGTTGGTCCCATTATCACTCAGTATAACTTGTGGACACCCATGCCAGTATACTACTTGATCCAGGATAAATCTTTGCAGTACTGGTAGCATCAACTTTGGTTAATGCTTTCGTTTTGACCTATCTCATCAGATGGTCAATGGCAGCTATGATATACTTGACTCCTCCTGTACTCATTGCCAACGGTCCTATCACATCAATAGACACCGTGTGCCATGCAAATCCAGGTCAGACCAGTCAGTATCCAGTTGTATTCTTGTGTGGTTTATGCAGTTGGCATTCCACGCAACAAGCCAGATGGTCTGCGACATCATAATTAGTTGATTCCCAGTAATAATACTGGCAAATATGGTCAGTCATTTTTCTCAGGCCTCTGTTCCTGACAACCTTATGAGTGGCTAGAACGATCGCTGCTCTCTCCAACAGTTTTGGGAATGATAGCCAATTCTCATTTATCATCTTGAATACTTGTCCATACATGATCTCAGTGTTTTCCATCACTTTTTGAGGCGCACCTTAAATTTCTTGAGGCTCTTCCTCAATTCTTCTATTGACCATTTTCTGGAATAGCTCATCCGCCTGCGGATATACCAACTGGACCATTGGTAACTGCAATAAGTCATCCGCGTTCTGGTGAGAAGCCCCTACTTGGTGGACTATCTCATAATCATAAGCCTGAAGCTTGAGTGCCCATCGGGCCAGTCATCCTTCAGATTCCCACAGATTGTGCAGCCAATGCAACGAAGAGTGGTCCATCACCACCTTAAAGTGCGTTCTATGGACATACACCTGAAACTGTTTACAGGCGTAAATGACTGCAAGGCATTCACGCTCAGTTATGGTGTAATTCCTCTCTGCAACAGAGAGAGTCTGGCTCACATACACCACCGGATGTTCATCCTCAAGTTCATCTACTTAGCTCAGTATGGCGCCAATCGCCATCAATGAAGCATCAGTTTATATGATAAACTCTCAATCAAAATTTGGATAATTCAGAATCAGAGAATTTATCAGGTACCAACGTAATTCATGAAAAGAGTCCTGGGCCTCTTCATTCCATATGAATCCTTTTTTCAGATCCTTTGATAAATGAAATAAGGGCTCAGCTATTTGGGCAAAGTCCCAAATAAATCTTCTATAGTATCCGACCATCCCAAGGAATACTTGGATGTCTCAGACACTCTTTGTCACAGCCATTATTTCAATAGCTGCTATCTTTTGGGGTTTCAACTGCAATCCATTCGCGTTGATCACAAATCCCAGGTATTCAAGCTCCTTCTTGAAGAAGTGGCACTTCTGTGGCTTGATCTTCAGGTTAGCCACGGACAGTCTCATAAACACTTCCTCCAAGTGCTGAAGGTGATCATTAAATGTTCTACTGAACACATTGATATCATCAAGATATACCAGGACACATGATAACTTCAGATTGCTTAATATTGTGTCCATGGCCCTCTGGAATGTTGCGGGCGCATTACAAAGACCCTGGGGCATCCTAGTCAGCTGGTATAACCCCTGTGCGGTGATAATCGCACATTTTTCCTGGTCTTCTACTGGCATATTGATCTGCCAGTATCCTGAGATTAGGTCCATCGTGGAGAAATACTTCGCTTCTCCTAATTGGTCCAGCGCATCATCAATCCTCAGTAGGGGATATGAATCCTTCTTTGTAATTTTATTCAGCCTCCAATAGTCAATTACTACTCAATTTGATCCACCTTTCTTCTTTACAATCAAAATTGGGCTTGCCCAGGGACTTGACGATGGTTCTAGAAGCCCATGCTTTACTAGTTTGCTGATCTCATCTTCCACTACTGCTTTGGCAGCTTTTGATTTTCAGATCAGTCTCATTCTTATCAGTAAATTTTCTCTGGTATCAACTTTGTGAGTTACACCTTGCGTGCATCCCAAATCGTGATCATCCTGAGCAAATACTTCCTGATATCGCTCAAATAATTTGAGCACCTCCTCCTTCTGCCCTTCTGGCAGATCTGCGAGCTGCTCTCAATCAACTAATAAGTTGATTCTTTCAGCTGCTCCAACTGGTAATCCCATTTCCTCAAGAGACCCAAAATCATGGAATTGTCTCAATTATGCCATCAGGATTAAATTAATAAGCGCAATGATTTGATTTCTCTTAATCTTCATCAGTTTTTCACTTAAATTCGCCAAGAGAACTCATATTTCTCCATGGCCTGGCATAATTATCCCAGGAGCCACCCAAGGCTCCACTCTGGACTTTTTCCAGGGGCTTCCAACTTCTCCATACAACAACTCCAGAATCTCTAGAGTCAACCCTGTGTCAACTATCATCTGTGATTTGGCCAGTATGGCTTTCTTCTTCTTGATCCGCAAAGGAATTCCCCAGTTTTCTAGGATTTTGGCCGGCATCTCCCATTGCTTCCTACCAACTAATTGGTACTGAATCGGTACAATGCCATCATTGTATATCAAGTTGATGAAGTTAATTCTCCAGTTCAATGGAACTTCACCATTCTTTTGATATACTAATGGTAACGTCTGACCCAAGATGGTCAACATATTATCCTCAAAGTTACATTTAACTCCATATTTATGCAGAAACTCCGTTCCTATCAGGATATCACAGTTTGGTTCACCAAAACTATCGCTGGCGCAGATACCACCAACAATCCAAATTTTAGTGGCAGCACACTATATGCTCCACAGAAAACGGTGGTGTTTGGCCAAACTGTTCCATATTCCTTCTTGTGGTCCAAGTCCAGAGAGATCTTCATCTTCTTCACCAGCTTGGTTGACACAATGTTGATGGGTGCTCCGCTGTTGACTATTGCCCATACCCTTACTCAATTCACCTGAATGTCTATATATGTACTCTTGGAGTATTGTAATAGGGTATTTACCAAGTGAATTGTGGCGTTATTCTCCAAATCTAGGGTATTGATGATCTTCACTAATAATTCAGGAAATGATTCTTTAATCGTGCCAAGGGGAATCAACAGGTTGGCCTCATCTAAGCGAACATCAGTTAACGCATCAGGATTCTCAGCGGTCCAAATCTTATTCACCAGTTGTCGGGTGTATGGCCAGGCAACCTCCTGAACTATCTCGGGGTCAATCTTCTTCACCCCCACTCTGGTCAAAGTGTTTATGTCCATGTTGACCACTTAATATATTTGATCCTGCTCATTATCCACAAACAGATCACTAGTATATATTTCTTCATTCATAATATTGGGAGGAACAGGTTTCTCCGTCGTTCTAGACTGTTCCTTGTCTAGACAGTGGGACCTTTTCCTGAATCCTTGGCGGCTGCTGTCTCTTTAGCCTGGACCATATTAACTTGATCCTTCAGCTTTTTGCAGTGTGCAGCAAAATGCCCCTTCTTGACACACTGAAAGCAGACCTTTTCTTTCTTGTTTAACTGTTTGAAATCCTCAGGCTTATTCCCAGGCACTATTTAGTTAAAAATCTCCTTTGCTCCTTTGCCTCCCTTTGTGGGATTCATTCTTTGGACCAGATTTGACTTGAAGCTTCTTTTCGGAGCATCAAACATTGCTCCCAAAATCTTCAAATTGTCTACCATTTGCGAGGTAGTTATCTCAGTTGCAAATATAGTAGACATAATTTGATGCAAATCGTGATAGGGCCAAAGGGCCGCTTGCAAGGCGATTCTTGCATCAATGTCATCTAGCACCTTCACTCCAGCCAGGATCTGCGATTCCGGTAGAATCAATCTGCAAAGCTTGCAAGAGACTTGTCTTTTTGGAATTGAATTCCCATAAAGTCTTATTTGCATTTCAACATGTGAGGTGGACTGCCAAATTCCTTCATTATTGCCGCTTTAACCTCAGCATAAGACCAGCTGTTCCCCTCCAGGTGGGGTAACACCAGATTCTGGCAATCTGTGTTCAAGCATTTCATGACCTTCAACGCCTTCTGACAATCCCCATATCCATTCATGGTCATGTTAAATAGTCAGAAAAATGCTGGGGCGTTATCCCGATGGATTGTGGGCAATTTTGGGGTTGCTCTAAATTCCTTCAAGTCAGTTTGGGCTGATTGTCTCAGTTTGGCTACTCAGTTCACTTGCAGAGTGTCATTGGGTGTCATCTCCAAAATAGCATTGAATGCAGTTGGCATATTTCTCAGGGTATTTGTCTTCCCAAGTATTGTTTGAAGACTTCCTTCTTCAGCATCATTGGCCACGTCAGACTCACTTGCACTTCTGTGAGCTTTCAATTTCTCTATTTCTTTCATTAAATTCTCAATGTCTGCACCAAATTTTCTCAAATGAACGTGATCTGCTTCACATTCCATTTTCAGAAATAGAACCTCTTGGATGAGGTCTCCTTCTTTCCTCTTTAGCAAATTCACTTTGCCAAGTAACTCATTCCCAAAGTTGGCTACGTTATCAACTCCTTCCTCCACCTTGGTTACTTGTTCTTCCAAGGCCATGAACTCCTGGTGGTCCGCTGAGTTTTAGGCATTCTGGTTCACTGTGGCGACCTCGGTCCACAACTTGTGCAACTCTTCTTTGTATGATATTCTGGATAAATTCTTTGACTCAACTACCCCTGTAGTGAGCACCAAATTGTAAAAATTTACTCCGTTGGGTTGATTATTGGAGGTCAACCCCTAGTAATCTTTCTACTGCACAGGTTCAGTTTTATCGTGCACCTTGCATTGTAAGAATATATATAATCTAATAATAGTATGACGACTATTATCCATAGTTGAGTTAGAACTATTTTCAGGCCCAAAGCTTTGGCATTATTTCTGATTAATACTGGATATCATACACTTAGGGATTTATTACCTGTAATCCTGTCCACTCAATCTTTGTTAATATCCTCTGATGACAGTCTCCTTCAGCCCAACACACAGTTGGCAGCAATCCCTTAGCCATGGTTCCCTTTGTCTCTAGATCCCCGCTCAGATCTCTACTCTTCTCTGAGAGTCTACCAATTATTGCCTTCTGCAATAATATCCTTGAGATAGAATCTTCACGCTAGATGCTGATAGTCTAACTATTACCAAATCTACAGTAAAACTAGTAATGTTCCTTTACTAACGTTTATCTGTCTGTATGTCTGTTTTTTATAGAGTGAATCCTAGGGAATTTATAGGGTATTCAGCCATCTAACCCTCGGTTGACACCTCTTCAATGAAACGGCAGCTGTTGCCATTGAATCACCCTTCCTCATATTGGCAGCGATGGACTTCCCCATCCTGACTAGGATTCTGATGTTGGACATCCTTGAGACCTCAAACAGAAAGAGTCAGAAACGTATTCCTAACATTTTTTTCTCAATCCAAACGAATCAACCTTAATTGGCTAGCGATCTGCTTAGATAATGGGACTTTTTACCCATTATGGCAGGTCACTTCACTAACCAATTGATTCGCTAGTTGCAGGCGGCATCACTCGCCTCACAACTCATTAAACATTCCCAATCAGTTGGTGATGAAACCTGACTGATCCCAATTGGTACACCTGATAGTTAATTACTATCAAATGCCCTTATTTCATCAGCCGCTCCACCCAATGAGATATTAGGTATTTATCCATATCGATCCCCAACGGATACAACTAGAAAAATATACTAAAATCCCCCAAATGTAGTTCTTCTGAAAATTGGGTCAACCGATTTCCAAATCACTTCGCTTTAGGGAATTTTTCCCCTAGTGATACCAGGTATTCTAGCAGGCTGGGAATATTGGTAAAAATCCTAACAGACTGAATTGAATAATATCCTCTTTCAGAGTTCAGTAGTGAACAAGACGTCAGAATATGAAGCAAGAGTTCCTTTTGATTTAAAGAATAAAGAATGAGTCAGTCACAAATTATGCCTCTCGCTGCTATCTCAAGGCTCAACAGCTATGTACTACAGAAACTATGGATTTGCCTGCCACAAAAACCGTTTTATTGAGTTCATTAAAGATGCATCCTAACCTGAAGATACATATAAATCTTTCTGTTAAGAGTGCAACGTCTCTCAAGGCGTTTAAGTAAACTTTACTCAAATACAAGGGATGTACAAAGCTGAATATAAGGTAATGGATTAAAACCTCCCCTTTGATGAGTTGATAAGGCCGTTTATGTCACCAACAATAAGGGTGACAAACCAAAGGAGAAGTGTAACAAACTATTTTGAACTCTTGCTCATCAAAGTTTATCTGCAACAAATGTCACCAACGTTGGTATTTTTGTAAAAATTGGCTATTACTTGCCTCTAGAAAGAAGGACACAACCTAAAGAGGATACCCCAATGCTCTAAACTGGGTGGATCTCTGCATTAGGGTGAAGACAAAAATGAAAATGTCAATTTGGCTAGCGCAGGATACCATATGTTAGGTGCACCTAGCACGGTAACTGTGCTAGGTTGAGAGTTCACAGCACTGACATATCTATATTGAGTGATACCTATTTGATGCAAGAAAATCATCCTACTCCTGTTTATCAAATCAGTTGAGAAATGTAGCAGTTATTCATGGCTAATTTCAAGAACTTGGCACCGAATGGTGAAGACACTGTCAAAGCAACCACAAGCGCTGCTGCTATGAGATAGTTTAAAGAATATGCTACTGACTGCTGACCACTGGAAACCCTTTCAGCAAGAGTGAAATTGAAGGGGAGGTTATTATCTAGAAAGTGCATATATTGGCAGTACTGGACATTGAAAAATCTAGTAACATCATCACACAAACATATTAAGAAAATGAGGTTTATGTCTGTTATTGACTACAACATGAAGTACTGCACTGTGTGACATGACATTACCTGCGCTTAAGAAGCTTATTCATCATTATTCATAGAATTTGGGCGCATGGTCCTGATGGCACTGGAAGAGATTTTGTACATTGACCACTATTGCTCTCTTATTGGGACAAAGTTTCTCTTGGAGATTGGTGAAATGCTATTTTCACCACTAGCACTGTGAGCATTTTAAGCTACCAACTTCAGCTGGTGTTTAAGGATAAGGATGTCAAGCTTCATAAGCGACATACATTCTTGGTTGTAATGGACCAATCTATCTACCTCATTCATTACACCTTGACTGAGAAAGGTGTAAAGCAACAACCACCGCCATTTTCACAGATTAAAAATCCCGCTGAGGACTAGTAAAACCATAGAGATTTGACCAGGGGATCAATGCAGGATGGCCCTACTGATTTTTGTAAATATTTCACCTGACACCATATTAGAAGTATGCAGCTGCTATGGAATCTTCAAATAAGAGCTCAGAGAACTACCAGGATTCTATGACACCACCTACTCTGTAGAGCTGAAAATAATTTGGGAAAAATCACTACTCAAATAATCAAAGTTGATAAAGGATAAGTTGCAGCTCTGGCCTGGCTGACCAGTTACTAAGAAAATGAATTTTTCCATACAGTAGTGGATTTTTATGAGCTTAGTTTGGGGATGTGACTCATAAGCAGCAAAAGGAGCTTGATGATCTTTTACGAGTTTATGTGATGTCTTCAGCTCAGCTCCAATGAATATGGCTTATACAATGGCGAGGTCCATAAGATGGATACTGGTTCAACTGTACCCTTTAAGTCCAAACCCTACTGTCACTCAAAAGCAGAAGACACAGTTATTGTGTAAGATCTTAACCAACTAGCTGAAGAAGGGTAGACCAGACCATTAAATAGCCCAAGGACATCTCCTTTGTTGCTGGTGCGCAAAAAAGTATGAAACTTATATAATAGTCATGGACTGTCATGTCCTGATGACATGATTGAGGGCACCAACTGCATAATATTTAGCTAGTCGTCTGGAGGAAAAAAAGGTGAAGTTGGCAGGCCTTCCTGACCTCAAATATACCCTAGACCAACGCTGGGTTCAGGCCTGATATGCCCAGATTAGTCTAAGGGATGTGTGTGACGCTCAGCCCTGTGTTATGGCAAGGGCGTTAAAACGCATTAGCTATACTATTGATGGTGAACAAATAATTTGGTTGCTTGAAAAGCGGGTTTTCAAAACTCATTCTTTTCTGAAATTTCCAAATCAGGTTAGCCATGTCTACAATCAATAACTCAAGTTTGGTCAATATTGAGATATAGTACCCTAGCCAATGGAAGCGTTTGCTTATTGGTGCACCTAGGCTTAGCACCACTTTCACCAATTGATGATTCCCCCTGATTGTTTATGTATGTTTCCTTGGGCCAACCTTCCTCGTTGGTCAACTTCCTTTAATAAAATTAACCCGTTTGTTGACCTTTTTTAAATTTATGGTTACTGGGACAAACCTGTGCGTGGACCTCCTTGAGGAGGTCTTTAACATCGTTGGCTGTTCTACTTTCACAAAATTATCTATAAGATCAAGTTCACCGTTGGGCCCCCTTGGTCCCCTCCAAACTGAGGCACCCAAACCCTCCAACCCAGATCTTCAATTGGTTATGAGCTCCCCCGTGGGGTCTACCCAAGTGTTATTGTTTACTTGTTACCAGCTATTCTATACCGTGCTATCCACCCTTGAACTAGGTTACTTTGGCTCTGGCATCCTTTTTGGTGCCCTGTTTACCATTCTCCTAACGACTGGTTCCCTAGCAGTGTGGCTGTGCATCTCGCACCACCTCTCTGGGAATAGGAGAGTTACAGACGCTCTTTTGACATTAGATGACCAATCAACTTTTTTATGTGCACTATATTTCCATATGGGACTTTTGTGAAGTGTGAACTGGGTGCGCCAGCTGTTGGTTACAGCTGTGGTGGGGAAGCCCACCGTTTTCTCATTAACTGATGGTTAGAGCACCTTGACATTATCATTGATACCTCCAACTGGGAAATACTCACCCTTATTGCTCATACCTGGTGAATTCAAATGTTTTGCAATCTAAGTTTCATGATTTCCTGAACTTCCCACAAAATTAACGAAAACAATATTATTAAATTGATTTTTTTCTTGCCTATACATTTGAATGGTGCAGGCGGGATCATATATGAAAGGCCTGGTGGTGATGGCCTTATATAATGATGTACAACCCACTGCAAAAATGGTTATAGGGTCATTTACAGCCAAACGCATTTTATAACATCTATTCTTTATTAAAACCGTGCCATATATCATATTTTGTAGCTCTAATTTGGAACCCATTTCAGTATACCAGATCACCCCAGAGAGCCCGTGCTTGACCATAACATGATCCACAGAACGCAGGCTGTGAAAAAGGTGTTACAGCTTCAATATCAAAGTGTTTATGCAATTGCTGAAGATATGGTGGGATATCTGACCTCAGTAGTAAGAGTAGCCAACTATCCCTATCCATTCTAAGATGCGGAAACATACCCTGGAGGCATTCTTATTCCTGAAGAAGATTTTATGGTAAAGTTTTGGTGTTTCCTGTTATGAATAAGACCATTCTGTATTTTTTAAATGACTGCTACACTTTCATCCCCTTTAGGGAAAATCAACTCCAGTATTTTGGTGGATATGGGAGCTTTTAAGAACTTTATTGACCAAGACCTAGCCAACTACCTTGAGCTGAGTTACTTGCCAGGTGGTATGGTTAGGGGAGGGGCTTCCCAAGGTATTCCCACGCTGAAAGTTCTAATGTTAGTAAATTATCAAGTTGGCAAATAACATTCGGCTGCTGCTTCCAAGCTATCAAAAACCTCTTGTACCCCATCATTTTGGGTGTGTAGTGGTGGCAAAAGTTTGACGTCAAAACCAAATCAAAAGACAATACCTTGTCCTTAACTTTGATGAATGGTCACTTTTTTGGAGTTTCATAGTAAAATTCAATATTCAGGTGCTATGAAGGCTACAAAATTATTCGTTTTGTGGCTCTAGTGAGAGATATATTAAGGACTGAAATTATTAGTTTCATTGCAATAATGTATTCCAATTAAAATAATGATATTTGACTTTAGTTAAACAAAAGGAAGCTATGAGAGACAAAAGATGTAGTGCTTTATTAGTTAAGAATTTTAGAGGTATTTATAAGAGAGGATTTAGTAGATCTTCATATGAAAGTTCATGCCTCAAATGAGGTAAGATCTATTTCTATTAAAGGACAGATATGGCTGTTTATCTGAGCTGATATGATTTTTGTTAGATGAAATCAACCTTCGCCTTGTGAGATCAACCTTTCAGAATGCTTAGCCTCATCAGATGGCGTAGTCCCTTCAGGGGGATGAGACTGATAACTCCAAAGAGTTGATTGTTGGTCTAAAGAGAGTTAAATATTTAAAGGATTTTTATAATCCTATTAGACTGAGACATTAAACCTCAATCTTAATTATAATTGGTAATTGTAGTTGAATTTTCAACAATGCCCCCTCAAGATCTTGCCTAGGGGGCATGTACTTAAGAATACTACTATAAACTCTATTGATAACAGTCCCAGTATCAAAATCTGAAATGGAGTATTCAATAACCCAACAATAGATAATATGATAGGGTCCAGACCATAAGGTTTCAAGTTTGTGAATTCGTCTTCATGGTCTATAATGATAAAATAGTACAAGATCTCTTTTTGATATTCAGGTAAGGTAGGTCAGGTATAATTGGTCCTAAGTCCTTCTTTTGAAGTTGTAGTAGCAAGAGAACTCAAAGCTAAGGCTTACACTCTGATAATCTCATCAGCTAACCTTCTCATAGCTAGTTCATTTGTTTGCAGGGTAGCATTATCAATTATAGGCTGTACTTGATGATAAATTTGGATCCTGACCATACAGAGCTATGAAAGGAGACATTCCAATTATATGATGATAGCCAACCCTGTAAGCTAAAATTGCGCTAGGTAAGTATAGATTCATCTACTAGGGTCAGTTGAAGACATTTTTTATAGAATGGCTACCAGGTACCATTAGCTCATTCAACTGCACCATTAGTAGAAGGATTATAAGAAGCTGTAAATGACTGATAGGCACTCGTCTATTTAGTAAGCTCAGATACTAACTGTGAAATTAAATTGGTTCCTTTATTGGATATTAGTACTCTTGGGCTAACATGTCAGGTGAAATTTGCTTAAAAAGAATGGACGCAGTAGACTTAGTGGTGACAGTGAAACAGAGACAGCTTCTTTCCATTTGGCAAAATGGTCAATAGCCAAAAATATGTAGCGGTGTCCACAAGTAGCGGTAGGAAGAGGACCCACTACATCAATACTCATAATAGAAAAAAGGTTTAAAAGGTCTCACAATCTTATATAGATAAATCAGATTTCCACTACGTTGTTTTTGACAAGTGAGACAAGTTTCCAACACATTGTGCACAGTTTCCAGCATATTATACCAATAACATCAATTTTCAACCACTTTAAAATCTTCACGGCAGCTCCATGTCCCACAGCTTGATGAGCCTCCTTAATGGTATCAGTCCTAGCAGAAGGCCTAATAAAAGGTAGCCATTTAGATCTCAACTTCTTATAAAGAAGAACCTTAATTAATTTGAGTGTCCTCAGTTAAAGATTGTAACTTTGTGATAACATCCTTAGAATCATGGTACCATAGTTTGGGTCTTCCAATTAGGTCACAGATGCTATCCTCTTCATCAATTAATAAAGTTAGTATATGTAATCAATAGAGTCCATCAGGATTTTGGTGTATAGCTCCAGCACGATATTTAATTAAAAAAGTCATAATTTGAAGTTTTAGAGCCCATCTAGTTAAACGTCCATAAGGATCCTTCATTTGTTGTAACCATTTTAGGGATGTGTAATCTGTGATTATAGTTAAATGTTTGTCGTAAATGTAAGGGAGAAAATGAAGATTTGTGGCGGCTCCCCCTTTATGGGTTGGGCACCACTAGTGCTAAAAAGCAAGGGCGAAATTGCTTGATGGCTGATAGGACTGCAAGGCACTCTCTTCCGGTAACACTATAATTGTTTTCTGCTTTGGAAAGGGTTTTACTATAAAGGGTGATAGGATGATCTATTAGATTAGAGTCATGTTAAGCTAGAATAGCCCCAATAGCTACATCACTTGCATCTGTAAATAAGATAAGAGTTTTGAAAAATAAGGATGAGCTAAAATTTGGACACTAATTAGAGCTTAGCATAAAAGATCAAAAGCTTGCTGCTGTGATTATTCCCATAAGAATGAAATTTCTTTATGTAGTAAATAAAATAAGGGTTCCACAATTTCAGCAAAATGGGGGATGAATTGTTGGTAATAACCAACCATCCCTAAAAACACTTGAATATCACGCAAGCTCTTAGGAACAGGCATGTCTGTATTAGCTTATAATTTATCTAATAAGGGTAAAATCCCAAAGCAATTAACCTTATGACCTAGAAATTCCATCTCAGTTTTGAAAAAAAGCACACTTATATGGTATTAGGTTTAATGAAGCTTGGCACTCGGCAAAATACTTCTTTTAAATGGGCTAAATGCTCTTTAAAAGAATGAGAAAAAACAGTAACATCGTCTAAATATACTAAGACGCAGGAAAGTTTCAAATCAACAAACAAGCCATCCATGGCCCATTGAAAGATAGTGGGGGCATTACAAAGCCCCTGCGGCATATGGGTAGTTTCAAATAACCCCTCACTAGAAATCAGAGCGCATTTTTGACAATCTTCAGAAGCCAGTTCAATTTGCCAGTAACCATTAGCAAGGTCCATGGCCAAAAAGAACTATTATCCAGACAGTTGTCTTAACGAGTCATCAATATGAGTTAATGGATATGAATTTTTTTAGTAACAGAATTAAGATGACAATAAACCATAACCACTCTATGACCTCGATCCTTTTTTGATAAAGCAGTAGAGGGGGGTCCATGGACTTTAAGAAGGTGTTGATACCCAGCTTCAAGGAGTTGTTTTAATTCCACTGAAACTTAAGCCTCCTTGATTTTAGACTTTCAATAAGAGAGGGCTCAGATATGGGAAGTATCCCCCATTTTTACCTGATGTTGTACATTTTTCATCAACCCAAAATCTCTGGAATCATTGGAAATTATATCCTCATGCTCTTCAATTAGAGCCTCAACTGCTTGTTGTTGTTTTAAAGTAGGTTAACCTCCTTATTCAACTGCAACTCTAGCAATGATAGAGGGGTCATCCAACCCAAAATCACGTATCTCCCCACATTCAGAGACAGACAATATATCATTTACAGGAGTAGGCCGTACATAAGCAATAGGATTATTCCAATTTAATTTCATAGGTTGAAAGGTAAGATTAGCTAACAAAACTAGAACAGTTCCATTATATATGGGAGCAAGGATACTGAGACAGCTTAAGGCCTCCAGATAGGAGGGATTAAAAAACCTGAGATCTTTAATAAATGATCAGGTAGCTTTAATACTTGCACTCCAGTTTTAATTATAATTTGAGCTTTAGGAGGAATTATAATAGAGTTGATAGAATATAAAGGCATTCCTTCAGAAGCACAAATGGATGGAGGTGAAAGAATAGTCTCAGGTCCCAATATTCAATATAGGAGATGAGATAGAGTTAGGATATTCCAATAGATAAACACGTCGTTTAAGTTTACCCTTATCATTTGGGACATCCTTTAGAATTAAAGGTACTTGTTATCCAATTAAATAAGGATAACTGTCCTTATGACTAATTATTGCATCAAAATCAATAATAAATTTGGTCCCTAAAAGCAAGTCTTAACAGTTATTGTTAAAACTACTGTAGGAGCGAAAATAACCAATTTTAAAGCTCATTGGAAGAGAATAAGCCCCTGTGGATTTAGTATATGAGGGACCAGCAGTTCTCTAATCTTGAGATAATTTAAATCTGGAGCAACTTTAATTTTTTTCATAAGCTGGGATGAGATCACATTTATGGAAGATCCCGTGTTTATGATGGCTAAAACTTTTACTTTTTGTACCATGCCTTCCACTCAAGTCACATCAGTACCAAAATGTAGGATCAAAAATACCAAAGGGCTATTAGTTGAAGTTAATTAGAATACAAAATAGAAACATAAGAAGAAATAGTATCTTTGTTGACTAAATAATCAGGGATATCAAGTTCACCTGGAGCGGAGATTATATAAAAACCTTTAGAAGATTGAAATCTAAGGCTCAAGAGGTATGTCAGCACAGGGAGCCTCTTGCCCTATGCTGACTCCACTTTTTGACTCATCAGCTTGTTTCTTCAAACAATTTTGTTCCATATGACCAACTAGTCCGCAGTAACCATAAGTATCCTTTTTAGGCTTAAGTTTGGGTTTAGGAGGCACCGCATGGACATAGGAGCAAGAATTATGAGCAGAGGATGGATGCATCACCCCTTTAGGGATTTCCATTAATGCCTCTTTTATGTCAATAATGGACTAGAAATTACCTTTAAAAGATTTTAAATGAAGTAACAGCTGAGTACGAGAAGAAAATGCATTTATCACAGCTAAAATGGCACCATTTAAGTAATATGATCGCAAGTAGTGTGTGATTCAGGGCATCATGATAAAATCGCTTATAGAATCTTGAATTGATTCTTCTCACTCAACTTGTATGATCATGAAGGTTTGCTTTTGATTGGATAGGATTTGTCCACTTCCCAAATTTCTAAATAAGGGCAGTTTTCACTTGAACCCACGTCTGAAAAACCTCAAGGTGAGGGACCATGATTTCTTGAGCAAATTGACTTAAGCAAGAAGTAATATGCCGCACTTTTTGTTGATCAGTCCCTCCATCCATCACTCTCTCATAAACAAAGAAAGAGTATTGGAGACTACCTTCACCTGGCTCTTCATATCTTTAAAGGTAGGTTTAAAAGAGACAGGCTCATTGCTTAATATGTGAACGCTCAATATCAGGACTGGGTCAGCCTCATAAGGTTCAGACTTGGGGATATGTACTTGGGTAGGAATTTGGGCAACTTGTTGACGTAAAATTGTAAAGATCGTCATGTAAGTTATGAACCCATTTTGTAATGTGATCATTAGAAGAGTATTGAATTAAGTTTAAGAACGCAGCGAGCATTTCTTCTTGCTTATTCTCGATATTCATTCTTAGCAGTTAAGCGGTCAATGGTAGCAGATAATATTGCAAAATGAGCTTCTTGGGCTGATTGATTAGCTTTCCATAGATGATGAGCATTGTCAACACCGTCCAATAAATTGGTTAGCGAATTATCTGGAATAGTTTCTTGTCCTTCCAGAGATAAGAAACATCCCTGAGCTATGGATCATATTTGGCTTTCTAAAGCTTGCACTCTTGCTACCAATTGATTCTGAGCTTCAGAGTCAGAAAACAAAATCGTAGGGTTGGGTGGACCTGGGGGTCCCAGAAGCCCTTGAGGGCTGTCGCGACCTACTGGGACAGGGGAACCCTGTTGGCCTGCAGGTCCCTTAAGACCTCACTCACCAGTAGGCCCCGGTGTCACAAAGATAGAATTAGGTGGCCCTGGAGGTCCCAGAGGCTCAGTAGAACTGGTTCAACCTTCACAAATATTATCCACAACTCAGATGAGTTGTTGAAGTATCCCATCTAATTTAACAAAGCGTTCCTCATATTGAGTTCATAACTGTCTTAGTTGAATAGTGAACTCTTCTTCATGAGCAGTTTATTCAATGGTGGATAGGTTCAACCACTTCAGTAACCTGTTGAGAAACTTCCTGACCTAAATAACTCAAAACTCCTATTATCAATTCTAACAAGTTGGTTGTGCATTCTATTAACTTCTCTCAATTTTCAATCATGGCTTCTCAATTATCATGATCAAAGTAAAAGCAGTTTCATAGAAGGATAATGGCTGAGAATGGAACTTTTGAGCCATAGTCAATGGAGTTGAATCTCAAGATGATGTAACCCCTAGATCTGAAGTAAATGATTAATGGTGGGATGCACATACGCCTTAGATAATGCTCTGTCCTGGCCAACCCAACTTCATTATGTTGTAAGTTAGCTTGGTTGTATAATTCTATCATGTTAGATATGACTTAGATGCTCATTCTTGATTATGATGCGCGTACTGGATGAAATGTCCCTTTTATTAGATCTTTAACTGTTTCTGCTTCATTGGTAGGCTGAAATTGATAATCTATTTGGTTATGGCCTTCAATATTTAAATTCATAGATGCATGAAAATGAAGATTACTAATGTTAGCAGAAGGCACCTCCTTCCTG
Organism: Massospora cicadina; assembly: GCA_022478985.1. Taxonomy (NCBI): domain Eukaryota; kingdom Fungi; phylum Entomophthoromycota; class Entomophthoromycetes; order Entomophthorales; family Entomophthoraceae; genus Massospora; species Massospora cicadina. The sequence continues at coordinate 26,093 of JAKSZP010000623.1, forward strand.
TTGTAATGTACTCAATGTGAGATGCTCTCAATTCCTCTGAAGAGGGATTTTCTTCACTAGAAGTATTCATTATAGTAAAATTATGTTTTCACTAGGTATACTTAGATGCAAACCTGACAGAAAGCACCAGTATTGGTATTTTGCGAGAAAATTCTATATCTAGGCACTACAAAGGCTACAAATTTATTAGTTTTCAAGGCTCTAGTGAGAAATAAAATAAGGCATTAAAATCATTAGTTTCATTGCAATAATGGATTACAATTGGAAAAATAATATTCAACTTTAGTTAACCAAAAGGAAACTTTTAATACAAAAGATGTGGTGCCTTACTAGTTAAAATTTAGAGATATTTATAGGAGAGGTTTAGTAGATCTTTATAAGGATCTTCATGCTACAAACGAGGTAAGATAATTTCTGTTAGAAGACCAATATGGCTGATTATCTGAGCTGATATAATTTTTGTTAGATGAAATCAACCTTCGCCTTGTGAGATCAACCCTTTCAGAATGATTAGCCTCATCAGATGGCGTATCCCCTTCAGGGGGATTAGACTGATAACTCTAAAGAGTTGATTTTCAGTTTAAGAAAATTATATCTCTGATGGATTTCTTATAATCTTATTAGACTAAGAAGCCAAACCTTGATCTTGATTAAAATTGGTTATTGTAGTTGAATTTCCAACGGTCAAAATTAGTTGTCCCTTTGTCTGAAGCTAATTCTCAGGGCTATCTGTCCTACTGGCTCAATATCCACACACTCAGGCTTTCTCCATTGCTGAAGCTCTCTCTGGAGATATCCTTACTTTCCTGTTTGGAGAGTTTGGAATCATTGTTTGATCCAGCTTCAGCCAATGTACTACCAGCTCATTCAGACTTTTATTGCTAGTTCAAGATCACTGTTGATCTGGTGCATATATCTTCCATAATTTACACTTAGACTGTATGAGAGGAAGCGACATTAGATGTGTGGGTTAAGGAGCAGTTAGACAAAGGCGCGATTTTCTAGCGTACCTCCCACATTATGCTCCCCACTTCTCTTTGTGGAGAAGGCTGATGGTACTTTACGCTCATGCGTAGATTATGGGAACCTAAACAATGACACTGTACCAGATTTACACTCCATCCCATTGGACTCTCAGATTGCTTGCTATGTGGAGAAGGCTTGAGTCTTCTTCAAAATTTATTTCTCTTAATGCGTTCATCCAGATTAGGATCAAGAAGGTCCAGGAGTGGTTAACCGCATTCTGTACCAGAAAAAGGTTTTTTAAGTTTGGGTTATTTCCTTTGGGCTTAAAAATGCCCTGCTATCTTTCGGTGCCATATTGATGCAGCTTTGGGTACCTGCTGGAATGTGCATGGTAGCTTACATGAATAATATTCTGGTGTTCTCCCCTTATCATGAGTCCCATGAAGTACACCTTTGGCAAGTGGTGGAGAAGTTAAAGGCAGCCAATCTTATGCTAATAACAGTAAGTGTTAATTTTTCAAGTCCCAGGTCACCTTCCTGAGCAACGTCATGTTTACCAAGGCTATATGGTAACTCCAGACAGGGAGAAGGTGATTTGTGAGTGGCTCACCCTCACTTCAGTCAAGAAATTGAGAAGTTTTTTGGGGACGTGTACATTCCTTAAGAAGTTCATCCCAATCTTTCTGAAGTGGCGGCGCCCCTGTATAAGTCAAGTTGAGCTAAAGTTCTCCAGTGGTCCCCCATTTTGCAGGATGCCTTTCAAGCTGAAAAGTTGCCTGCATTCCATATCCTTCCTTCACTATGTAGATCCAAAAAAGGGTTCATTGTGGCTACTGATGACTCCAACTTCGCCATAGTGGCTGCCTTATTACAAGTAGGTGAAGACGGAATAGAGCATCAATGGGATATTTTCTTGGAAGATGTCCCTTCCTAAGTTAAACCATGCTGTTTATAATAAAGAGTAATTGAGAGTGGTTGAGGAGCTTACCTTTTGGTGTCTTCACTTGCGTGGCTCATCCCAACCATTCCAGATGCGTAAAGATCACTATGCCTTATTTTACTACCATGCACCTCATGTCTTGACCTTTAGCAAACCTGCTGGCATGAGACCTTGGCCCAATTTGTGTTTTTATGAGTTTACTTAGGGCAAGGAAAATGATTTGGCGGACGCTTTGATCAACAATCCTGCAATAGCTCCCAATCCCATGGAGGTAGAGGTGCATAATGCCCATTTGATGATTCTACCAGGTAAGATTGTGTCTCAATTTCTCTCTTTCTAAGCCTACGGGCCAGCGCTTGCTACTATGGAAAATGTGGAGGAATATGGTATGATCAGAAAGGTAGTCTTTTCACAGCCTCTGTTGGCCGAATATACTATGGTCCCTTTCAAGAGCAGTGAAACAGGAGGACATTACCAAGGGGTTACCACGCGAAGAAAGAGATGGTGTGGTTTCAGGGACGCCTATGGGTTCCCACAGTATCACTTCTCCTGGAAATTATCCAGGACCATCATGACGGAATCACCGTTTGTTATCCTGTGAAGGTGAAGACTATGGAGCTAATTCTCTGCACTTACATTTGGAAGGTGTAAGCTGTGCAGGTGGCCAGGCATTTTAAAGAGTGCCCGGTTTGCAACCAAATGAAACCGAATTGCCATCCACTAGTGAGGTTGTTGGTACCAGTTCAAAAAGGCTGATGGGCCTTAGACTTCTTTATTAGTGGATTTTATTGTAGAATTGCTTTTATATGATGGCTACAATGCCATCATGGTAGTGGTGGACCGCTTTACAAAGTTAACCCACTTTATCCCCTTCAGAACCAAGACAAACGCAGCTGAGATGGCTAAGTTCTTCGTCTCTCATGTTTTTCTTCTTACGGGGTCACCCAAGAAATAATTAGTAATCGTGGACCCCAAATTTACTTCTATCTTTTGAGAAGAGTTGTGTGAGACTCTTTAGATCCATCCCTGCCATTCAGCTGCATATCACCCCCAATCATATGGACAGACTGAACGAGTGAGCCGGTGCTTGGAGAAGCTCCTGCGGTGTTACACCACTGTGGACATTCAGATTGGGTTTCCCATCTCCCCAAGGCCCAAATCAGTTACAACAACGCCCAGCATGCATCAATTGGTTGTTCTCTCTTCATTACTAACTATGACTTCAAAACCGCTTTCAACATGGAGATCAATTGTGGATCCAAGGTGGAAGCGGTGTTGGACTTTGCAAAAATGATCAAGAAAGTACACCAAGGGATAAGCATGAACTTGGATGCAGCTATGCAAGCTTATAAGGAGAACGCGGATGGGAAGAGACAAGTAGACCAACATACAAGTAAGGGATCTCGTGATGCTGGATGCCAAAAACATCCCCATAAAGTAATCATGTAAAAAATTGGGACCAAAGAGGATTGTGCCTTAACGTGTTGTCATAAAGGTGGGCCATGCCTCATGCCATTTGGATCTCCCCCCTCATTCTAGATCTTTTCAGTCTTCCATTAAAGTAAGCTTACGTTGTTTGAGGCTCCCCGCCAGAGACTCCTGAGGCCTATCTCATGGATGGGGCGCCAGAATGGGAAGTGGAAGAGAATTTAGCCTCACTCCAAGTAAGAAGAAGGCTTGAGTACCTTGTATCCTGGAAGGGATTTGACACAGCAGAGAACAGTTAGGTAACAGTGCGCAACTGTGCCCATGCCCAGAATCTGATCAACGTTTTCCATGAGTGGTTCCCTAAGCAGCTGACCCAAGTCTCACCAAACCATCGCCGCTATAAAGTTGGCCCCAGCACACAAAAACTTTTTCCCTGGCGAAAGCCCCTTGAGTGGGGTGAAACTTAAATAATGAGATGGTAATGTCATGGCCTGAAGCCATGATTGGGGGTACAACTGCAAAGATTTAACTAGTCGTCAGGAGGCCAAAAAGGTGAAGTTTGCAGGCCTTCCTGACCCCAAACATACCCTAGATCTGTGCTGGGTTCAGGCCCAATATGCTCAGGTTGGTCTAAGGGATGTGCATGAAGCTCAGCCATGTATTATGGCAAGGGCGTTAAAACGCAATAATTATACTATTGATGGTAACAGTTCAGTTTGGTTGCTTGGCAAACGGGTTTTTAAAACTCATTCAATTTTTGAAATTACCAAATTAGGTTTACATATCTACAATCAATAACTCAAGTTTCGTCAAAATTGAGATATAGTACCCTAGCCAATGGAAGCGTTTGTCTATTGGTGCACCTGTGCTTAGCACCACTTCCACCAGTTGATGATTCCCATTGATTGTTTATGTATGTTTCCTTGATCCAACCTTCCTCGTTGGTCAACTTCCTTTAATTAAATTACCCCGTTTGTTGACCTTTTTTAAAATTTATGGTTACTGGGACAAACCTGTGCGTGGACCTCCTTGAGGAGGTCTTTAACATCGTTGGCTGTTCTACTTTCACAAAATTATATATAAGATCAAGCGCCTCATTGGGCCCCCTTGGTCCCCTCCAGACTGAGGCACCCAAACCATCCAACCCAAATCTTCGCTTAATTATGGGCTCCCCCGTGAGGTCTACCCAAGTGTTACTGTTTACTTGTTACCAGCTACTCTATACTGCATTATCCACCCTTTCTCTAGATTACTTTGGCTCTGGCATCATTCACGGTGCCCTGTTTACCATTCTCCTAATGACTATTTCCTTGGAGGTGTGGGTGTGCAACTTGCACCACCTTGCTGAAAACTGGAGAGTTACAGACACTCTCCTTACATGTACTATCACCACATATATGAGATAACCAAGAAGGACTCATACTCACTACCGCGCACCATAGACACTTTGAAACGCCTGGGTTGCTTAAAATAATTTTTTTGGTGATGGATCTAGCCTTCAGCTTCTGGCAGAAGGAACTCTCACTTGAGGATCAGGAGAAGTGCACGCTGATCAGAAGCCAGGGTTATTTGAGACCACGGGATGCCACAGGGTCTCTGCAACCCTTCTACCTTCCAGCACGTGATTAATTGCATTTTTGGTTATCTCAAATTATTGAGTGTATTGATACCTTTGAATGTTGCAGTATTCAGTTGGACGTTTCAAAAGCATCTTTAGCATCTATAGGAGGTCTTTACATGGCTGCTCGCATTTAACTTGAAGTTGAGATGAAGCAAGTGTACCTTCCCCAAGAAGCAGCTAGAATTCCTTGGGAATGAGATTAGACCTAGTGAGATCAAACCTCTTGATGGGAAGATGAACGCCATCATTGAAGTGGAGCCACTAAGGAGCATGAGGGATATTCAAGTGTTACTCAGAATGATGGGGTACTACCAGCAGTTCATCCTACATTTCATGGACTTTGCAGCGCCCTCACATACCTGCTTATGAAGGAGACAAAGTTTAAGTGAGGCTTGTATCAAGAGCAGGACTTTGCGGAGTTAAAGGCATTAATGGTAGAGGCACTAATCTTTGCCTATCTGGACTTAAGTTGTTCTACCTATTTTGACACCAGTAATTTAGGACTCATTGCGATCTTGGCACAACTAGACGAGATGGTGTGGATCAATTTTCTGAGTACTAAAAAGTTTTCAACAAAAGCAGATAAGAACTATACAGTCACCAAGCGCTAATTCCTGGCAGTGATCAGAGCAGTCAAGCATTTTAAGCCTTATTTGTATGCAGTACATTATAAGGTGGTCACAGTTCATGTGTCACTCCAATGGTTTAGAGATACAAAGAATCCTTTGAACTCCTTGTCCATTGAGCTGAATTCCTCCAAGGATATGAATCAAACATCATACATTGAGCAGGAGATAAACACCTCAATGCATATGGCTTGTCAAGATTACAGGTTTTCCACTTGCAAGCACCTGAGAGCGATCTCTATGACCTAATTAGGCTACCAGAAGAGGCCTGGTAGGACGAGATAAAGGAAGTCAAGAGCGTCATGAGGAGAAGTTCCAAGGACACCCAGCATATCGATGAAGATCTACAGAAGAAGATAAAAAAACAATTGGTACCCAAATATCCAGCCTAGCGATTGCATGGAGTCAGTAATAGAGGCTTACAAGCATGTGGGCCATGGAAGTTTTTTTGATGGTGGAATACCTGATTGAGATGTTCTATGGGAGTGCATGACAGAGTGCACCAAGCCTTAGAGTTTTGCATACCTTGTGCAAGTTTTCACCTGCTGGAGAAGTAATTTGAGTTTACGTCAAATCCCCTACAGCACCTTTCTGTAATGTCTCAATTGACATGGTGGAACCTTTGCCAAAAGCCTCCAGAGGATCCAAGTTTATCTTTCTTGCGATCAACCACTTCAACAAGTGGGAAAAGGCCTCTGCGGTCAAAATATACATTGTGAACTCCACAACTCACTTCCTATACAACCAAGTTATCATGAGGAACAGTTTCCCTCAAGTTTTATTGTCTAGAAAAATGGGGAAAAATTTACATTGGACGTGGTGAAAAAAGCTTATGGTTCTAGTGTAGTGAAACAGCAGTTCTCTAACCCCTACACTCCATCCTCCAACGAAAGTGTCAAGTGTTTAAATGGAAACTTAATAGGAATTTTAAAGAAAATGTCCCTTAACTACAAGTCAAAGTGAGATCAGTTGCTTCCCTTAGTGTTGTTGGCTTACCAGTTAAATTACCACTAAATTGTTGAAATTCCACTTTCAAAACCCTTTATGGGCGAGAGGCAGCATTGCCAACCCTCCAAGAATCAAATATATCAGTGTACCAGAAAGAATCTGCTGCCTGGGAGTTACCAGCAGGAATTAGCTGATGAGTTCATAAGAATTCAACTAGAGGCTTCAAACAACAATGAAATAATTATCCCTCAGAGCCAATGGGAGAGACATAGATGAACTAGATTACTGGAATTTATCCTAGAAGATAAGGTTTTAATTTACCACCTGTGGGGAACACAACCTGAGAAGTTTTAGACTATTTAGACTCAGCATGCTACTATGTTAACAAAGAGAAAAGCATAATAGCCCATCTAGGTTGATAGTTCTAAGATTGTATTTAATAGAGTACACAATCAGCACCTCAGATCATTCCCAGGTCTCATACTGGGAAGGGAAGTATCATGGATGCGGCCATTAATGGTGCAGAAAATTATTCCTCAACCAGTGGAATCTCTAAAAATAACCCCCAGCCAGTGGAGGTAAAGACTACCAATCCACTGCAGATGGGGGTGAACAAGGCCCTTTTATAGACGTGAGAAATTCAAGGAATTTTCACAAAGTTGGTATGATGTCCTGCAAGATAATTTTCGCTCTGCTGAGTTAGAAGACCTAATTTATAAGATAATGCAGCCGCTGAAATTCCCTATGAAAAATGGCCCCTTTATATACCTTCAGAGGCCCAAAATATCTTGCATTCTGCCTATGACATGATGATGAGCATACCATTTTATGCTTATGAGAGCTTCCAATATTTGAAAGTAATTATTACCAAATCCAATGATCAGCCAATTTTGTGAGTAACTCAAAACTATTATGTGAGTCACAATGTAGGCGCAATCACTCAAACCTGAAGTTGAGGTGAGTTTTACCAAATTTAGTAACAGACTAATATAAGCAGAAGATAAAATAGTCCTTACCCAGAAGCGGGGACTAGTACAAAGGCCCCTGAATAACCATGTTCAGGGACTTTACCATGAGATTGATCTCACAGCTACATGAATTAACACAAATAGATGAAGTAACTAAAGCAGCATTCAGAAGACGTCATACTAGGGTATCTTGAAAAATCCCCCATATCAAATATTAAATTCCCAACTATTTTTCAATATTTCATCACGTATATATATTTTTATTATCCCATAATGTATAAAATGTTTCACTTGCTTAATTAAAATATTTTCACAGAGTCTCAAGTTTATCCTTTTATTTGCACTTATAGTTGTTTAAGTGATTTAATAACAATAAACCAGTATGATTTTAGCCAGATATACATAATAAAGTAACCATTCTCTTTAACCGCTCAAAGTCACTTTTGAGCGATTTTAAATTTAAGTTAATTAATCCACAGCCATCTGCCCAAAACTATTCTTTGATGTCCTTGGCTCTGCCGCCTGCCACCCCAGTGTGGGGCAGCAGTGCACCCCCACCTAGCGTTTTCCGCCCTGCAGGCAAGCGCGTTTGGACTGGTTCAAACAGCCCGCCCACTGCTTCCAACCGTTTTGTCCCCCCACGAGACCTAGCACTCCACCTGGCGCGCATCCACCCTTCTCGCCCCCATCCTCTCGCCCTCCCTCGCTCTGCTATTCGCTATTGCCTCAGAGTGGACTATGGACGTTTGTTCCCATATGCCAATAAGGCAATTATTGACCTAGCCACTACAGCCTTTGCGCCAGCTGGCTTTATAGACTTCCGCCCTTTTAAGGGCTACTTTGACGTTGGGCTCCAATCTGAGGAGGATGCTGAAGCGGCAGCACAAAATCCTCTAATTTATAAAAAAAAACCCATTCCCACAACCCATACTCGCCTCCCTTCAGACACCACGCTAGTGGTATCCTTTGCAAATCTCCCATCCCACCTTCCACCCCAGGTTTTGTATGACCAGTTGGTCACGGGGCTCATGGCTTATGGCACTCAGCCCAACCTCATCTTTGCCATTCCTTCTGGTGCAGAACGCCTTGCTGCTCCTCGTGCAACAGCCACCATCATACCACACCACCCTACCATAGCCCAACAGATCCCACCCCGCGCTAGTGTGGCTGCAGCACCTGATCATTTCTTTTGGGCTCAGGTCAATAATGGTAGGCAGATTTATTCCCTCTGCTTTGGCCTTGACCATGCAAAAAGAGTGTGCCCTCAGGCCAAATCCGCTGCTGCAGCTTCTGAGCCCCCTCTGGAGGTTCAGTATGGGGCGCTTTGCTGCCCCCTCCCACCCTCCAATCTCGTTCAGTGGGCCCACATGGAAAATCAGCCCCACCCAAAACCTCCATCCTCACTCTCCCACCTAAATCTACGCCAGCCAATCAGAGCAATGCTTGGACCAACATTCGTACCCAAGAAGCTGCCCATTCGCCCAATCCTACCCACTCAAATTTAAATGCCACTATTCCAGTGAACCAAAATCCATGGGATCTATTGGCTGAAACTGACGAATCAGGTAATATCCTTATTAGTAAGCATACAGGTCAACCTCTCTGCCATGGCGATTATGGTCAGGCAGAATTTTTCCTTCCCAACTTTGATGAAACCCCTACCCCTCGCCATTTTGCTCCTCTACCCAATACAACCCCCTTCCAAAGTGACCACCAGCTCGCCTTAGCTGCGGTGGCCTCTCCTCATTGCCCAAAACTACGCACCGCGGTGGCCCAGTCAGTGGCTCAGCTCCAGCATGGCCTGCCCACCATCTTCTTCCCCCTGACTTCCCTGAATCTCCCTGCAGTGACATCTCAAAATTATTTGATGATGCTGAAATTGCTGTTATGAATGTCGCAACACTTGCTTCATTCAACCCCTCAGCCAAAATCACCCGCCACAGTATCTCCCTTTTCACCCAACTTCCTGAAGCCCGCAAAGAAGCTGAAGTTCTCCTCGCAGCTTTTGTTGAGACACTTTCCCGTCATTATCTTAATGCAGAAGTGGAAAACTCCTACTACGCTGACCTCAGCCCCCACTATGCAGATGCCCCAATGCCCTGGCTCTCTGCTCTGATCCGGTACTACAACCAACACCCCTTGATTAAGGCGGGTCTTTCTGAAAACCAACCCCCCGACCCCTCCTCACCCTCTGCCATGGTGGGTTAAGCAGTTTCTGCTTCCCACCTGGTTAGTAGTTTGTTTTGCCATTTTGAGTGTTGTGATCAGTACTGTCCATCCCCTGGTCGGCGTACCTCGAATAAATTGATACATAATAAAGTAACCAGTCTGAGATCTGCTCTGTTTGAAAGAAGACACTCTCTTATTTGCGTATAACTTGGAGCTAAGCTGCCAAGGGAGAGGTTTGATTTTGCTTCCATTGAGTTTTGAGGGCCAACATACACTGAATATGTTTAAGAGTGTTGACAAGAGTTTTGTTATATGTGAAAAGAGTTTACAAAGCAATTGATACTACAATTAGTAGCATTGAAGGAGAATTTGCTCTAAAAGAGTTATTGTGATCTTCAAAAAGATTTTCTGTTTATTAATCTGCATGGAGTAGATCCACTGAACAGGGAGTCAGCCTCACATGCTAAGAAAGCTAAAGTTAGTGAGCTGGCTCTGATTTTTATTCAAGGTTTTCAAATGAAAACGACCAAACCATTATCATCAATTTACTATTTTTATGCTAATTATGTTGCTTTTATTCTATTATGACTTTGTTAAAATGTTTGCACTTCTGAAGTGGACTTATACAGATACCTATTGGTTAATCTCTACTTTTCTACAATTAAATCATATATCCTTAACTAAAAAATATTTATATTTGTATTACAGCACTTGATTATACTGATTATGCTCAGTTTGATCTAGTTTTAAGATTGTTTTATCATAGATCTTTATATGTAGTTATGCTATTAATTCCCCAGCCACTAGGGCAACAGCAAGTCTGTTAGTACAATTGGTGTAAATGATAGGCTTTAAGGTATATACCATATTATACCATTCATTCATAAGTATTTTAAATCTTATAGCGTTTCTTTGTGTTATTTTTACAATAAAAAAAGCTAGCTCACAGGCTTAAGGGCAACATCTAAGCTTATAGTATGAGTGACACATGATAGGTTTAAGGTAAATGATTTACAGAGAATAGTGGTGGAACATTCCTAAGGCTGTTCTAGTGCAAGCTCAAATCAACCCCACAAGCAAATCTAAATAAAATGAGATGTCAATGAACACAAGGCTATAAACCTCTTTATGAAAATTCTTTGTGTTTATATATAAAATATGGTACAAAATATATTATTAACTAAAGAACCATATTACTAAAGTTTACAAAATTACTCTACGAAATTTGAAAATAGTAATAGGCTACTTTTCAAAAAGAATTATTCTGGTAAAAGTTATTTGTAAGATTTAAAATGTTTTAATAATATTCAATATTCATTTAGGCTGAGCATTTTAAGTAACTTCATATAATATGATAGGTTCATAGGTTTTGAAATCAGTTGGTAATTTTAGGTTGCTTTATAAGTTATAAATTGGTTTTGGGTGAGTGGTTGATATTTTTTGGTTAATTTGATAGTTAGATTGTTTAAGCAAATGGTTAAATTTAGATAACTTAGTAGTTTTAATTGATTTTGGCAATTGGTTGGTGGTTGAGATATATAGTAGTTTGATTGTTTCTGAACTTTTTGATAGTCATCTACCAATTTAAAACTAAAGTTAATTGAAATCTCTAGTAAGTTATAATTGATGCAAAGCTAGTTAAATTAGCTTATAGCATATATTATATAAATCAATGTTTAATGTCTTTATATAAGTTTCCATAACTATTTGTTTGAAGATACATATATCCAAAAATAAAACAGAAATCAATTAATTATCTAAAAACTGTTGCAACATTGTTGTCATGGTCCCATGACATCATAGTAGAGACTGACCCCAAGGATAAGGATGGGCGCCAGGAGGCCCAGAAGGTAAAATTACAGGGCCTCCCAGACCTGAAGCTTACCCTAGGCTAACGCTGGGTATGGGCAAAATATGCCCAGGTTGGTACTGTGGGATCCGCCAATGGATGCCACAAATAATATAATAAAGTGAGATATTTACTTTTTAATAAAAGTATAAAATAACACTTATTAAAGTTTTTTATGTTTTTTATTATTCAGGCAGGGCAAAACCAGAAAAGGTCCCCTTCTCAATACTAGTTTTCCCTATTTAAACTAGTTCAGATTTTAGAGACCATGGGTATTTGAAGCAAAAGAATACAAAGCTCAGTCTTCCAAATTAGGAAATATAGGTTTTCATCCTATCAGATTGAAGATAAAATTTTTTTGAGGCAAAACTAACCCATGTGGTAACAATTTAATGTATTGTATCCAATCACCATTGAGTAAAATCTTTTCACCTCAGCGGTGGGCTGACTCATGTGATAATGATTGGTTAATCCTTACCCTATCATTGTCAAGTAGAATCATCACACCTTGGGAGGGTTCAGATCTGAGTGGTAATGATTTGTTCATTTGCACCCAATCATCGATGGGTAAAATCTTTTCACATCATGGAGGTTTGGATCCATGCAATACTGAACACCTCAGATTTGGCCAAGAAGTCAGAGTAATCCTATTATTAGTTTTTACCTTTTTAGGCCAATTTTGATTATAATCCTTATTTCTCTGATAGTTGGGATTCCACTGAGAATCCACTAGGGTCTTTTCGCCTTTTGTACTCATATCACTAATAACTACAATATTATTTGAAGTTTGTGCAGGTGATGGGCCAATCATGGTAGCAGATTCAGAAGCACTCATACCTCCAAAATTCTTTCTCCTAGGTCAAGAAAGTAAATGTCTGACAGGTACTAGTGGGGTGCCAAATGCCCAGCCCCTTACATTGGTCTGGGCGCTAAAATGGACAGTCTACCAAATTAATTTGGATGGTTCTATCATTTAGTTGAAGAATGGGGTTTTGATACCCATTCCATTTTTGAAACAACGCGTTTGGGTCAAATCCAACTTCAATTGATCACTCAAGTGAAGTCAGTTTCAGCTTATTCTACTAATTCAGATGGCAGCGTTGCCCTATTGGTGGGTCAGTGCTTGGGCCCACCGCAGCATATCCCTAATTCCCCCATTTGAGTCTAAATATATTTTCCCCAACCAACATCCTTATTGGTTGACTTCCCAAATAAAATTCACCCATTTTTACCATTTTTTAAATGTTATTCCAAAAGAGTATGTGCTTAGACCCCTTTGAGGAGGTCTCGCGCTTTTTTAAACTTGCCAGTTTGAACACAATCTGATTTTTCCCATGTGAACCGTTGGTTTACCTAGGTCCCCTCCAACATGGGCCATTTACCTCTTCTCTCCTTGTGCACCGCGTCATTTTTTGGGTGGTTCCTTATCACACTCCTTGGTTTTAGTTACTATTGCCTCAGCACCCTCTGCTGGGCGCTAGTAGCTTTAGTACTAATGGCTAGTTTCCATGCGTTGGCTCTGTGCACTGAGCACCACCATGCTGGAAACAGGAGAGCTATAGACACTCTCCTTACATTAGTTGACAAACCTTTTGAATTTATATGCACAAACTTTTTTGTGTGGAACTTTTCTGAAGTGGAAATGGTGGGCCCTGGCTGTGAACTCCAGCTGTCATTAGCCGCACCACTGTTTCCTCTTTTTCCCAAAGGTTAAAGCAGCTCAGCGTTATTATGGTTGCCTCTAGCTGGAAAGTATCCACCCTTCATGCTCGTACCTGGTGGATATGGATGCTTCAATGTCCAAAAGTTGTGATTCCCCAACTTTCCGCCAAAAGTATTAATTTCAAATTAAATAAACGAGTTTCCCTTCACTTGCGCGTTCAGCCACTGCCTTCAGAATCAGCGCAGATGGGCCTGGGGGTGTTGGCCATGGATAACATTGGGCATTCCATCGCGGTTCAAGGGATAGGGTCATTCGCATCTAAAAACGTGTTTTATAACGAAAACCTGAGATATACCTCTGAACCGTTTATTTGATTATATGGCCTGGATGAGGACCCTATTCCTGTATATAAAACTACTCCTGAGAACCCACGTTTGACCCCTACCATGATCCGGGGCACTCAGGAAGTGGAAAAGAAACTTATTTTTAAATATGACAAAGTATATGCACCTGCAGAAGGTGAGGTGGGATATGTGGCCTCAGTAGTAAGAGTGGCCAACTATCCCTCCCCTTCTATGATTCCAAAACATACCCTGAAGGCTTGCTCAAGCCAGAGGAGGAATTTTCTGGTGATTTACTGGCTTTTTCTGCTTTAAGTAAAGACCATTCTGGGTATTTTATACTGACTGCTATCCTTTCCTCCACTTTAGGGAAATTCAGCACAACCATTTTAGTGGATACCGGTGCCTTTAAAAATTTTATTGACCATGACCTTGCTGACTACCTTGAGTTGAGTTACTCCCCAGGTGGTATGGTTAGAGGTGGGGCTTATCAAGGTATCCCTACACTGAACGTCATAGGTTTAGTGGGCTACCAGGTGGGCGCCTATCTTCTGTCCAACCATTTTCAAGCTATCTGAAACCTCTTGTTCCCCATTATTTTGGGGGTTTAAGTGGTGGAGAAAGTTTGACGTCAGAACTAATTTGTATTAAAACACTCTATCCTTTTCTTTGGCCAATGGTCACATGTTAATTGTACCTTTGGTGGAGGATAACGCTCAGGGCAAATTACCTCATTTGCCCAATATTCCCTTTACGTCATCTTTCCCCTTTGCAGAAGCCCTCTGTGGAGGCTCCCCTACCATCCTGTTTGGAGGGGTTGAAATCTTCTTTTGATGCAGCATCCGCTAACACACTTCCTGAGCACTCTAAATTTGATTGTGACTTTAAGCTCACTGTGGATCTGGTGCGTATATCTTCCCCCATTTACCCATTGACTGTCCAGGAGGAAGAGGTGTTGGATGTGTGGGTGAAGGAACAGTTGGCCAAAGGTGCGATTTTTCAGCGTACCTCCCCTGTATGCTCCCCCTACTCTTTGTGGAGAAGTCTGATGGTACTTTATGCCCCTGCGTAGACTATGGGAACCTTAATAACGTTACTGTACCAGACCTCCATCCCATCCCTTTTGATTCACAGATTGCACGCTATGTGGAGAAGGCGAAGGTCTTCTCCAAGCTGGATTGCCTCAATGCGTTCAATCAGATCTGGATTAAAAAAGGGACAAGAGTGGTTAACTGCATTCTGTACCAGAAAAGGGATTTTTCAGTTTTGGGTCATGCCCTTTGGTCTTAAGAATGCCCCTGGTATCTTTCAACGCCACATTAATGCAGCGTTGGGGGACTTTTTTTTGGGGGGGGGGGGGGTGCGCGGTTGCCTATATTGATGATATATTGGTGTTTTCCCCACATCAGGAGTCCCATGCAGTACACCTTCAGCAAGTGGTTGAGAGGTTAAAGGCAGCCAGCCTTACGTTGAAAATAACAAATTTTGAGTCCTTCAAGTCCCAGGTCACGTTTCTAGGCAACGTCTTGTTTGACAGGGACACATGATAACTCCATACAAGGAGAAGGAGATTTGTGAGTGGCCTACCCCCACCTCGGTCAAGTAATTGAGGAGCTTTTTGGGGATGTGTACGTTTCTCAAGAAGTTTACTCCCAATCTGTCTGAGGTGGCGGCTCCCTTATATAAGGCTAGCGGTGCCAAGATGATTCAGTGGTCCCCCATTTTGTAGGATGCTTTCCAAGCAGTGAAGTGCACCCTGTTGTCCACGTCTGTTCTTTGCCATGTTGACCCTTCACAGGAGTTCATTGTGTCTACTGATGCCTCCAACTTCGCCATAGCAGCCGCCTTGTTACAAGTAGGTGAAGATGGGATAGAGCATCCAATGGGATATGTTTCTAGAAAAATGTCTCTGCCAGAGTTTAATTACGCCGTTTATGACAAGGAGTTACTAGTGGTGGTGGAGGCTCTGACATATTGGCATCACCACTTGCATGGCTCTACCCAACCATTCCACATATGTACAGATCACTGTGCCTTGCTATACTACTGTGCCCCTCATGTCCTACCCCACGGCAGACCATTGGCATATGACCCTTGCCCAATTTGCATTCACGTATGAGTTCACTAAGGGCAAGGATAATGGTTTGACAGATGCTTTGAGCCGCAACCCTGCTTTAGCACCTGATCCCAAGGATGTGGAAGTGCACCTCACACAGATTATGATTCCTCCAAGTAAAATTCTGTCACAACTTTCCTCTCCCCTGGCCAACAGGCCAGCACTTGTACCTCTGGAAAACGCGGAGGAATATGGTATGTTCAGAATGGTCGTCCTTTCTCAGCCGCTGTTGGGCGAATATACTATGATACTTACAAAGAGCGCTTCAAATCAAGAGGATCTATCCAGGGGTTATCATGTAAAGGATGAGATGGTGTGGTTTCAGGGGAGCCTTTTTAGAACCTGCTGGACCACTGCGTCTGGAAATCATCCGGGACCATCATGATGGAATCACCATTGGTCATCTGGGGAAAGCAAAGACCTTGGATTTGATACATCATACCTACAATAGGAAGGGCTTGCCTGCTCAGGTGGGGCGTTATTGTAAGGAGTTCCTGGTATGCAACCAGATGAAACCCAATCGTCAACATTTAGCAGGGTTGTTGGTACCAGTCCAAAAGGCTGATGGGCCCTAGACTTCCATCTTGGTTGGTTTCATTGTGTAATTACCAGCCTCAGATGGTTATGATGCCATCATGGTGTTGGTGGACCAGTTCACGAAGTTTGCCCACTTCATTCCTTGTATAACCACTATAACCGCAGCTGAGATGGCTAGGCTATTCGTCACCCATTTGTTTGCACTTCAGGGGTTCCACAAGAAATTATCAGTGACTGGGGACCACAGTTTACCTCTGTCTTTTGGAAAGAGTTGTGTAAGACTCTTCAGACCCGCCCTTGCTGTTCAACTGCCTATTATCCCCAATAAGATGGGCAGACTGAACGATGGAACCAGTGCTTGGAACAGTTTCTGCGGTGTTACACCGCTGCAGATCATTCCATATTGGGCTTCTCACCTTCCCATGAAACCACTTTAGCTACAACAATACCTTTCACTCCTCAATCAGTTGTTCCCTGTTTTTCGCCAACCATGGCTTTAACCCCGCTTTTAACATGGAGCCCAGCTGTGGGTCTAAGGTTGAAGCGGTAATGGACTTTGCCAAGACAATCAAGAAGGTCCACCAAGGGGTTTCCACAAGCTTGGAGGCAGAGATGCGATTGTATAAGGAGAACGCTGATTGGAAGCGCTGAGTGGGTCCTGCGTACAAGGAAGAGGATCTTGTGATGCTTGATGCTCATAACATCCCTATCAAGCAGCCAAGCAAGAAGCCAGGACTAAAGAGGATTGGCCCCTACCGCATTGTTAAAAAGGTGGGCCATGCCTCATACCAGCTGGATCTTCCTCCTTCATTTTGGATCTTTTCAGTGTTTCATGAGAGCAAACTCACATTATTTGAGAGCCCCCAACCAGAGACTCCTGAGGCCTATCTCATGGATGGGGCACCAGAGTGGGAGGTGAAAGAGATGGTTGCCTCCCACCGCGTTAAAAGATGACTGGAGTACCTGGTATCCTGGAAGGGCTTTGATGCTACAGAGAACAGTTGGGTTCCAGCGTGCAACTGTGTGCATGCCCAAGATCTGATTGAAGCCTTCCATGAGCGTTTCCCCCGGGCTGCTGGATCCCAACCCAAACTGACCGTTGCCACCATGAAGTTGATCCCTGCCCACAAGAACTTTTCCCTTGTGCAAGCCCCTGGAGGGGGGTTGAGCCCCATCGGGAGGAGAGGGTAATGTCATGGTCCCATGACATCATAGTAGAGACTGACCCCAAGGATAAGAATGGCGCCAGGAGGCCCAGAAGGTGAAATTACAGGGCCTCACAGACTTGAAGCATACCCTAGACCAACGCTGGGTATGGGCAAAGTATGCCTAGGTTGGTACTAGTGGGGTGCCAAATGTCAGCCCCTTACATCAGTCCAGGCGTTAAAATGGACAGTCTACCAAATTAATTTGGATGGTTCTATTCAGTTTGTCGAGGAATGGGGTTTTGATACCCATTCCATTTTTGAAACAACGCGTTTGGGTCAAATCCAACTTCAATTGATCACTCAAGTGAAGTCAGTTTCAGCTTATTCTACTAATTCAGATGGCAGCGTTGCCCTATTGGTGGGTCAGTGCTTGGGCCCACCGCAGCATAGCCCTAATTCCCCCATTTGAGTCTAAATATGTTTCCCCAACCAACGTCCTTGTTGGTTGACTTCCCAAATAAAATTCACCCATTTTTACCATTTTTTAAATGTTATTCCAAAAGAGTATGTGCTTAGACCCCTTTGAGGAGGTCTTGCGCTCTGTTAAACTTGCCAGTTTGAACACAATTTAATTTTTCCCATGTGCACCGCTGGTTTGCCTAGGTCCCCTCCAACATGGGCCATTTACCTATTCTCTCCTTGTGCACCGCGTCATTTTTTGGGTGGTTCCTTATCACACTCCTTGGTTTTAGTTACTATTGCCTCAGCACCCTCTGCTGGGCGCTAGTAGCTTTAGTACTAATGGCTAGTTTCCATGCGTTGGCTCTGTGCACTGAGCACCACCATGCTGGAAACAGGAGAGCTATAGACACTCTCCTTACAATTGTATAATAATCAGTTTTGATAGCTATTGTAGTATCCAAGCAGCATCAAATATTAAATTTAATATGATATATAAAAATATTTGTATATGCCACTGACAGTTAGTGACAATATTTTTAAATTATATGTATGGGCCTATAAATAAATTATAAACTCATTCAAAGCTTAGTACTTTGGCTAGAGATATTATATAATCAACTCAAGCTACCCCAAAATTCTCAGCTGAAAAGATATACTATTTTCCATTAAAATCATATATATCATTTTTATATCTTAAATATAACAATTTTAACATTTTGATTTATAAATCAACCCCTTTATATTTAGTTAACCTAATTCATAAATTCTTATGGTATGTTTATATAAAACTTGGTTCTGTAGTTTATTTAAATGTAAACCATACCTACATACACACATGCAATATAATATAGAGATGTTTCAGCTAGAAGTTTTGTTTTATTTGATTCATTTGATAAGTTTAATAGTTTGTCTGAGTAATTGATGGAAATTTACTGATTTGATAGGCTCAATTGGTTTAAGAGAAGTGATTGGTAATTTAGTTGATTTGATAGGTTCAATTAGTTTTGCAAAGTGTTTTAGTAATATTTTGGCAATTTGATAGGCTCAATGGTTTCATGTTAGTTGTTATTTTTTTAGTACTAGATGGTCCCAACCCGACATGTTAGTTGATTATTAGTTGGTTGATTTAGTAACCTCAATGGTTTTACCAAGCGATTGTTAATTAGTTGGTTTGATATGTTTAATGGATTTGGCTAAGCGGTCTGGCAGTTATATAAATACTAGCAGGTACCACAGCTTCACTCATGTTTACTAATTCAACTTCTAGCTAAAATATAAATTGAAAGTTAATTTACCCAGCATTTATCAAACATAGTTTATAAAACATGTCTTTTAATGCTAAAGCATGAGGCTCAAAGGTCAAACTTAATTAGGCTAGTTAAAAACTTAGATCTTTTTATTTAAATGGTTTTATCTACTTTCTATGGTGTGTGTCTGTCTGTGTGGAATTTTGCAATTGATTTTTACTTAAATAACAGACTAGCTCTCTCTGCTTGGCATAACTTTTTGAGCAAATTAATTTCAGTAAATTAAAAGCAAACACTTAATCGTACACTGAAGTCTTGCTCCAATGTCATTGGATCCCCCACCAACTGTCCCAGCATGGGGCAGCAGCAAAACTCCCCCTTCCATTTTCCATCTGACAGGAAAACGCGCTCAGACTGGCTTGCCCAGTCATTCCAAACCCTTGGGACGATTTGTTCCTCCCAAGGATCTCGATGCCTATCTCACCCAAACCCAAGCGGTGCCCTGCTGCCCATTGGTGCTCCCCCAGAGCAACATGTGTTTTGGCCTTAGGGTCAAATATGGGAAATTCTTCCCCTACGATGACCAAGCCATTATCAAAATGGCTCAGGCAGTGATGACACCATCCTGCTTTATTGACTTCCACCCTTATAAGGGGTACTTTGATCTTGGCTTCCCATGTGAAGCTGATGCAGCCACTGCAGCAATGGTGCCATTAATTTACAATAATATTCCCCTCCCAACAACGTGGACCCAGCTCCCAATGGACACCACCTTGTTGGTTTAGTTCGCTGGTTTGCCCACCCACCTCCCCCCCCAAAGTGCTCCACCAGGAGCTGATGGAAGGTTTGGCAGCCTACGGCGCCAACCCCATCTTACAATTTGTGGTCCCAAATGGGGCCACATGCCTTGCTGGGCCTCAGGCATATGCCACGATCATCCCTGAATTTACAAAAAATTTGTTGGCAATTCCCCCCATGCCACCATCCCATCTGCCCCCTGACCATCCATTCTGGGCCCGCGTTTAGGGTGGACAGACGATCTGTCCATCCTGTTTTGAGTTAGACCACTTAAAACGCAAATTCCCATACTCAGAAACTTCTGCCAACGCCAAAGTTTGCCTGATGCCCACCAATCTGCTGCCCACCCCACGCCAACTCTGACATGTGGTACAATCCTACCTTCCCCTCCTCCAATGCCTGATGCTGTAGCTGCACCTACAGCCACCAATCAGCACCCACCTTGCCCCAATGCCACAAATAATTCATCCAACCAAACATCAGATTAAATCCTAGTTTGATCCCATGCATCTGCAAATAAATCAAACAAACCTCAACCGTACGCTGATTCCCCAATCCAATTCAACCAAAATCCATAGAAATTATTGGATGAAATCAATAAATCAGGTAATGTCATTGAAGAACCAACGCTGCAACTTGAGTGGCTCTTTAATGCAGATTGGGATGCAAAATTCCCACCTCAGAAATACATCCCACAACCTAACGCCAAACCATTCTACAGTGACCACCAGCTTGCAGTAGATGCAGCTGCCACACCAAAATGCTGTCTGCTTCGCAAAGCAGCTGCCAAATCTTTGGCTGCGCTTGCAGGAGGAATTCCACCTCCCATCATCCCCATAAATCTTACTTCACAAAGTAAGATCAACATGAAAACTTTACACAAAAACATCACTGAAGCCATCCAGAACGTGGTAACAGTAGCATGGAATCCAAAAGCAAAACAACCTGAACCAACATTACAGCGTTCGTTAAATTCCCAGATTCCCACTTCAAAGCTGATGACGCTTTGGGAAAATACATCATTGGTATAATGATGGTTGGCAACTATTTGGAAGATCCAGTCATCAGGGATATCGAACCCCATGCTGCCAATGCCCCCACACCCTTACTATCTGCCTTAACACGCACCCTACTCTGGAATGAGATGGATGCAGCTGAAGATGAGCCCCCAATCCCCCCTCCCCATCCACCATGGAGGGATAGCAGTATTCACTACCCACCTGGTTGGATATTTTGTTAGGTACAATTCAATCAATTCAATCAATTTATCCATTTTGGGCATTTTGTTTGAATCATTAATTTTTATTATAATGATTTTTAGTTTTAGTTTGGTAATGTCTGTCCCCTGGTTGGCCTACCTCAGTTAAATAAAATAAAATTCCAGACTAGCTAGAGCTTTTAAATTTGGCATGCTTATGTATCTTTAATGACAGTACAATAATCTATTGAAAATTTAATTTCATAACTTATAATATAGCAAAGAAAATCCTAAATGTTTTGATAGTGTTGGTATATTATTATAGCTGAGCAGTTTAATATTTGGTTGCTTCAAAAGTTTTAAGTTAACTACCTTTCAGACTAGTTAGAGATCTGAAATTTGGAATATTTATGTATCTCCCTGACAAAATAAAAAATCTATATTTTAAATTATGAATTGTGAATTTTTAAAACTAAAATCCGTTTTTTAAAACGTTAACCAGTTTACCCTTTTTTGTTGTTTCATCATTTTTTTCTACTTGCTGTGGTGCCTGTCTGTCTGTGATGGGATCTTGCAATTAATTTTTAACCACCTTCCAGACTAGCTAGAGCTTTGAAAATTGGCACATTTATGTTTCTCCAATGACAATACAATAATATATCAAATAAATTAAATTTAAATAGTAATTTTATTGTAGCAATTGAAAATCCTATATGTTTTGATGGTAGTTATGTATTGTTATGGACTGAGCAGTTTGGTATTTAGTTGATCTAAAAGTTTTAAGTTAACTACCTTTCAGAATAGCTGAAGCATTGAAATTTGGCACACTTATGTATCTCCCATGACAATACATTAATACATTGAAGATTTCTATATATTTCTCAGAATTTTAACCAGATAGATCCTCCAATGATTTACTATCATTTGGGAGGATATGGCCAATCCCAGTGGAATGGCTCATTGACTGAATTTTGTGGTTATTTAAGTTATTGCTTAGTAGTTGCTCCCCAATGTGGGTTGATCCAAATCTATTATTCTGGCAAGATTGAAAGTTAGGGTTGGTCAGGGCCAATTAATGGCCCCAAATTGACATATGGATTACTGGCGACTAGTAGCTAAGATAATTCAATCATATTAATTATGTATGCTGGCGGAAATCAATGATTCCAAATTTGAGGTAGCTGAGGTTGTTTTCAGCGCCTCATATATGATAATCAACAATTTCCTGAGGAAGAAGATACCACAAATGATTGACTATGATAAGTCAAAACAAGTTGTTAGCAAGAAGCTTAGTTTTTCTAAGTTACCCAAGTGACAAAAGATGTTTATGGCGCATAATTATTAAGGTAGTTTTAATTGATATTTATTCATACAGTTTACCAGAAACTGAAGGCTGAGGATGAGCCAAAATTAATATTAGGACATTGATAATGATGGGGCATGAGGATTGACACCAGGGAATGTAGAAGCGCAGTGAGAAGATAGAGTGGTTAGCTGGAAGAACCAGCAATGAGCTGATAGGTCAGCAATGGGCGCAGTAGCCCTTTTGTACATATATTATCTGGTGCTTCCCTCTCAATAAACATATTCTTTGCCTAATCTCCCTATTGATTTAAGTTTATGTTTATCTATGTTGGTTGGGGTTAGTCTTGGGGATCCCCAAATGGCATGGGTGACATGCCAAGGGGTCAGTCAGTGATGCTGGCCCTGTTGCCTAAGGCAAATTGGCAAGGGTTGGCCAGTCTCCATACTGGTTGACCTGCCAACCAGCAGACCCCACTGTTTCCAGGAAAGCAATTTTCTGACGTTATAGATTTATATATAATATTTTTAAACTGTTTTAAAACATTTTGTACTACCTCGTTTAATACTTTTTCTATACTCACTGTGGTATCTGTTTAATCTTTACTTTCCACTTAATCTCACTTTTGAGCAATTTTACAAAAAAAGTTTAAACTATCTACAGCTGTTTGACCACATCCATTTTCCAATTGATGTCATCAGAACCCACCTGCTGCTCCAGTGTGGGGAAGCAGTGATCTACCTCACATCATTTTCCGCCCAGAGTGGAAATGTATTAGGATGGGCTCAAATAGTCTGCCAAAATCTATTGGCCATTTTGTCCCTCCACAGGACTTAGCACTCCACCTTGTGCACATCCACCTGACTCGCCCCCATCCTCTCGCCCTCCCTAGATCCACTATTCAATTTTGCCTTCATGTCAACTATGGTGTTTATTCCCATATGCTGACAAAGTGATAATTAAACTGGCTACCACTGCCTTTGCACCGGCTAGCTTTATTGATTTCTGCCTAATAAGGGCTACTTCAATGTTGGTTTCCAACCAGAGTAGGACGCTGCAGCAGTGGCGTTGACCACTATACTTTATAAAAACCCACAGTCCCCACTACCCAAGCTCATCTCCCTGATGACACCACATTGGTGGTGTCATTTTCCAATCTCCCCTCACATCTACCACCCCAAATTTTGTATGATGAGCTGATGTCAAGGCTTTTGGCTTATGGCACTCAGCACACCCTAGTATTCACCGTTCCTTCTGTTGCAGAGCGCCTTGCTGCCCCTTGAGCCACTGCCATCATCATCCTAAATCACTATGCAATTGCCTATCAAATTCCCCACATGCTTTCATTTCTGAGGTATAAAGCATTTTTAGGCTCACTTTGATAATAGTCAACAGATTTGCCCCCTCTGTTTAAAGCTTGACCACTCTAAAAGGGCCTGCCCCCATGACAAATCACCTGTTACTATTTCAGAACCCTTTTCAGCGGAATCTGAATGGGGAGTTCTGTTGCCCCCTCCCACCCAACATTATTACTCGATGGGCTAATGTGGGAAAGCACCCACAAAAACATCCAGCCACACTCACCACCTGGGGCTCAACCTGACTAATCAGAGTCAGGCTTGGACCACCATTTGTACCCAAGTACCCACCCATTTTCATACCGTACCAACCCAAATTTTCAACCACTATTCTTGTAAACCAAAATCCTTAGAACCTATTGGATGAGGTTGATAGAATCAGGTAAAATTGTCATGAATGAGTATGAGGAATCTAGTGAAAAAGGCCTAGATAAATATTATTGGACTGAATTATATAATTCAGATTTTGATAAACCTCTCCCACCCAGACATTATGCTCCTA
>JAKSZP010000624.1:0-50178 GCA_022478985.1 Massospora cicadina
AAAAGGTCTTTATCTAGTTCAAGATTAGAAGTTTTTTGCTCTGACCAATCCAGGTGTTTTAACCCAGCGTCTAACAACTGGGGATCTTAATACCACCTCTACAAGTAAGCTAACTACTGTTAACTCAAAACTTAATAAAGATGGTCAACAAATATTATGTTTGAAGCTTTGAAGATATTTTTATTAAGAGGGATATCAAACTATTTATAGGCATTTCTTGCATGTCCACATCACTGGCATTTATTGCTAGCATCTTCAGCACTCACTGGCGATTCTCCCTGCTTCGTATTCATCAGCACTTTTTTTACTTGGCGTAACTTTCTAAGCAAATTACACAAATTGATAATTAAATAAATTTTGATCGGCTGTTGTAGTTTTGCTCTGATACCTTGAATTCTCTGCCAGATGCTCCAGTGTGGGGCAGTGGAGAAACTCCCCACACCATTTTTCGTCCAGCAGGAAAATGTGCTCAGACTGGCTCACCCAGTTATTTCAATCTAATGGGTCATTTGTTCCTCCCAAGGATCTTGATGCTCACCTCACTCATACCCAAGTGGTACCTCGCTGACCCCAGTGCTCCCCTGGAGTAACATGTGCTAAGGCATAAGGGTTGACTACGGGAAACACTTCTCATACCATGACCAAGACATTATCAAAATGGAACAGGCAGTGATGGCACCCGCCAGATTCATAAATTTCCTCCCCTATAAGGGGTATTTTGACCTTGGCTTCACCTGTGAAGCTGACGCTGCCACAGCGGCAAATGTGCCCCTGGACTTCATGGCACCCCTGTCATGGAAACGGCAGAAGAAGTTAAGACCAGCCTTCACCTTGGGATTCATGAGCATCCAAAAGGCAAACCAGAATGTCAAAGGCATTGCCAACCAAATGACATTATATGGAGCCAGGCATTGGGAAACGACGAATTGTTGGTGTGGCACAACAGTGAAGAAAATCCCAAGAACGAACCACATAAGCCCGCCTCAGACCCTGGAGGTCTTGCTGCAGGGGGCGGAGCAATCAGAATTAGTCTCAATAAGTTCACTGGTATATGAGGTTGATTCAACTGGGGAGATAAGGAGGCGGATCCTTGTTTGAAGAAGGTGGACGTAAGGCCACAAGATCCCAGTGTAATGTTGTCAAATTTTCATGAAAGCAGGGTTAAATTTCCAGAAGTATCTGACTCGCTGAATCCGATCTATGATGGTGGGGCCATAGTGACAATGAGTACTGGTAGAGCCTATCCAGTGTATGGACCGACGGGCCACCAGGGAAAAGCCATCAGGAATGCGTTCAGAAGAAAATCAACTAAATAAAAACTGATTGGTTTTTTGTGGCAAAATTTTATTGTAAAAGCAAAAGGACGAAAATCAACCAACAATTTTCTCAGTGCAACGCAACTGATTAAATAGTGGTTGATTGGTGCGGGGAAAAGCTGGGATCAGGATCCTCAAATTCGACCTAATCAGTTATTTATTTGGAAATGGGGTGGATAAGATCACTGGGAACTGACATTGAAGAATTCAGCGGTGGGTTGAGTTGCTGTTGGTTTGACCTCAAATGTCCGAACTGAGGCTTGGCTGCATTTCTGATGGTTGGCGCAACATCATTTGGCCCGACAAGCAGCGGAATCCCCCAAGGCCACCCCATGTAGGGGCAGGCCCATTTGGTTGGGAACGGGTTTGGAATGCCCAACCGCCCATGCCCAATCGCTGGGCCATTTGTTTGGTTAGAAACGTTATGTCAGGCGCAACACCAGATTTTCTGGCAGGGAGCTTTGAACCCTCGTCAATGGTGTCTAATGCTGTTACCTGACCATCAGGATGATCCCCAAAAATTTGGGAGGGGGGTTATTTTTTTGATTGCTGTGTTGGCCAAATCAAAACCATCGGGAATTCTGACTGATAGATCAGTCTTCATACCTTTTTGACCATATGAAATCTGAACATTGGGCTGATTGCCACTCAAATTTATTCCGATTGATTTCATTTTGATGGTCTTGAAGCAGATTTCACTAATTTACCATTAAAGTTCTGCCAAGGTGAGTGTGGGTACTGAGGGAGGGATCTGAAGCGTAAAAGCTGTTACCCAGCGCTTGTCTACCACGTGAGCGAGATTGCCCTGTGTATTGAGGGGTACAGCCATCCTCTTCAGTACCTTCTTGCTTTGGAATGAGAAAATGGCTTAATTGATACCCAGATATGTACCCCTGGACTTATATTACCCTTTCCTTTTTCCAAGGGAAGGGCCCCACTGCCAGGAAACTGTATGAGAGCCACATTATTGTGCGCCTTGGGTGTGTTGATCGCCATAACTGTCGTGACTTTTTATGGGGGGTGGGGAGCTTTGGGGTGGGATATATGGAACGCTTTGACCAGTTCTATGCAGTTTGCACAATCGCACACCTTGAACCAACTGTTTTTGTATGCCAGGTATCCTTTCCAGGCCACGGGGTATTGTAAAGACCATCAGGCCTTTTGGGATGCCAGGTATTCTCTACCTCGGCCTCTTCCTCATTATCAATGATTATTGGTTCAGGTTCCGTGGGGATCATACCCTTGAAGGGTGACAGCTGGGAAACATGGAAGACGGGGTACTGTTTCCAATGAGCAGGGAGCTTCAACTGGAATGCACTGTTACACAAGACCTCCTCCTCCAAATGGGGCCCAAAAGTTTACTTGCGAACTTATGGGAAGGGGCTCAAATTCTTAATATGACAGGTTACAAACACAACATAAGAGACTACCATTAAATTGTGACCTGGGAGCCGCTTGCGGTCTGCAAACCTCTTGTAGTCATCAATGGCTTTTGTGAGGTGCTCCCACAGTAAGGATTGAGTCAACCTATTATGCTCAGCGTGATCTGCAGCAGCTTGAACCTCAGGCCACAAGCAAGGTCCAACTAAAAATGAAGGATTATAACCTAACGTTGCTTTGTAGGTAGAAAACCCCATGGATGCGTGAGTCCCATTATTATAAGCGAACTGAGCGTGAGGAAAATCATTAGCCCATGTGTCATGCACAGCTGCAGCATAGCAACGCAGGTACTGATCGAGGACTTGTTTAACTCACTCAGTCTGTCCATCAGACTGGGGATGATACACAGTGGAATGACAGGGGGATATTTTAGGATAGATAGGAATTCATTCCAAAGCTGCACGGTGAACTGTGAGCCACGGTCACTGATGATCTCCTGGGGGAGCTTAAACATCAAAAACACATGGTGCACGAAAAGACGGGAAGTTTCCTCCAACATAATCATGGAGTACAAGGTATAAAGAGGGAAAATTTTGTGAAGCAATCCACCACTAATACCGCTGTGAATCTATTAGATCTGTGGAGTTTGACAATAAAGTCCACAGACACCGATGTCCATGGGCCCTCCACTATTGTAAGGGGTGTAAGAGACCATTTTTACCAGAGCAGTCCAACTTAGCCCTGACACAAGTAACGCAATTGGCGTTCCAGGCCAAAACTTCTTTTGTCAAACCCACCCAATTGTAGGTCCGCTTAATCAAGTCAATGCATTTCTTGTTGCTGGGATGACCAACTGAGGGGGGATTGTAATGTGCGCAGAATTCCTCATTTTGGAAGGAGGGGGGAACCCAGATGTGAGACCAAAAATAAATGAGCCCCTCCTCCAAGGAATATAGGGGGTGAATATGACTTGGGTTAATCAACTGCTCAACCAACTCCACACCCTCAGGGCAGGCCATTTGACTGGCTAAGACCTGAGCAACTAGTGGGGCGTTGGGAGCCAAAGCGGCGGACAAAATGACAGGGGAACAATTGACAGGTCTTGGGCAGCAGGAATCATGATAATGAGATCCACTTCCTATGGGTCTGAGGAACAGTGGGCGGGGCTGCGGCTGAGATAATAAGGAAGTACATTGAGCGCACCTTTTACAAATTCATATTTGAAGATAAAACTGCACAGGTCCTGATAGGCTTTGTCTTTCTGATGTGCCAATTTTTTATGGGTTTACAAAAATACAAAAGAGCCTGATGATCCGTGCAGACTGTTAACTAATGCTGAGCACCCTGTAACAGGTACCTCCAATGCTTTAATGTCCATGCAACGGCTGCCAAATCCTTGTCATAAATGGCCCATGACTGCTCCGTAGAGGTGAATCTCAGGGAAAAATAGGCGACCGGGTGTTCCAAGCCATTGTGCTCCTGGAGCAACACCTCCCCTACTGCTACTGATGAGGCATTTCATGCAATGATATGCGACTTGAAGGGGTTGGCGTGATTCAAAATGGGAGGGGAAACAAACACCTCTTTAATTGATTTGAACGCCTGTTGGTATTCTGGTGACCAGCAAAATGGTACGTTTTCCCTGTAAGGGGGTGGAGCAGAGCAGCCAGCTGGAAAAGTCCCAGGGAGATTTTTTAAGAAAAGAATGGTTCCCAGGAAACTCCATAGCTGTTTCTGGGTAGTTGAGGTTTGCCATTCTCAGATTGTGTCCAGCTTATTGAGTTGGATTGTGTAACCATCTTTAAGAATGAGGTTCCCAAGAAAGTTAACCTCCTCCTTACAAAACTCGCACTTAAAAGGCTTGACGAACTAGCCTCCCTTATAAAAGGCAGCCACAACCGCTTCCAAGTCAGTAGCGTGTTGTTCTGGAGTTTAGAGTGAACCAGAATGTCATTGATGTATGCAACTGCACAGGTAAACCGGAGGTCACCCAGTAAATTATTGATCATGCGATGAAATGTAGCGTGAGCATTCTTCAGCCTAAAGGGCATTACACGAAATTGGAAAATGCCGCACTTTTTCTGTGTCGCAGTTAACACATTCTTGCTCTTTCATTATCCGAATGCGGTTAAAAGCGCTCACCAGATTCAGCTTAGAGAACACATGGGATTTAGCGATTGCCTGGCTGATTGTTTGCTCCAGTGGCAAGGGGTAGGGATCAGAAACCGTTACTTTGTTTAAGTGGTCATTATCCATGCTGGGACGGAGAGAACCATTCACTTTTTTGGCAAAGGCAATGGGGGATGCAATGGGCGAGGTCTCCTTGAACAAACGCCCTTTTTTCAGCATATTATCCAACCAGGCGTTGAGCGCAATTTCTTCCTCCGCTGTGTGGGGATACAACAAACAGTTGATATTCAACAACTCCATAGTCGTTCAAAATCCACATTCAACCCTAGTGTGAGATGGCAGACAATCTGCCTTTTCCAAGTTGAAGATACTTCGGTAGTGCATTGATCTCTCAGGAAAATGGCCGGTATGCCCGCAGAAGTGATGAGGGAAGTGATAGATCTGCGCCCTGTGTTTCCATAAGTGTGTAAATCAGAGGAAATTCACCCTCCAGTTGGTCATTGGTAAATGACAACATATTAGACACCAAGTGAATCTAGACATGTTGTTGGTGCCACCATCCTACACCTAAGATCACCAGAAAGACCAGGTTTGGCATAACAGAAAAAATGATCACAGAAGCTGAACTGATGGATTGAAAAAGGTACTGCTGACGGACAACATACGAGGTCTGGGAGGCAGATGAGGCCACCATCACTGAGGGACCTGCATCAATTTCCAGTTCTAATTGTTGGCCAACTCAACACTCATGAAGCTCCCCACAGCTCTGGTGTCCACCAGGGCCTCAAAGGAGACATGGTGTGAGCTGACATTAATCTTCATAGATAATAAGAAATAAGCGAAGTTTTGTTTATTGGAAGATTTGATGACTCTGTTGCAACTGAAGAAATAACTGGAAAATTGGGGGTGAGGTCAGAGGTTTTTGAAGGAGCAAAAATTGGAAATATGAGGGCGGGAGAGCCGATTTCCTTCATCTGGGTTTTTATAAATCATTTACAGGTGAATCAGAGTCAGCCAACTCGGACACAGGTGTTGCAACAGGATCAGCAACTGGTTCTACCGCTGGTTTAAAGATAGACACTTCATCCACATCTTCATTGGGTAATCCTATCATAAAAAATTCCTTCTGATACCAGGAAGCATGGTGGGGGAAGGCATTAATAGTAGTCTTGGTGGCACGTATTTGATCAACTATTCTTTGGATGGTGGACCAGACCTCGTGATGAGCAGAAACTGAATCCAAGCCTTATTTAAAGATTGCCTGAAGCATATCGATAGAGAGACCCAGCACAGGAGCCAGTTCACAGAAAGTAAAATCAAAGAAGCCAAGCTAGGGGCTTCAGCCATGTCATAGAGCAATCTGAATAGGTGGTTCAATTGTGACACAGGGGGTTTCTAAGGCAGCCGACATGACAGCCATCAGTGGATTGGGGTCTCCTGCTTGTGAGAAAGAGTGCAGAAGGCCTCTAACCCAGCGGCGGGCATCCCCTTCCACAGCATCCAACAATGCGAGTCCTTGCTGGGCATGAGATACTGCGGAGGCATTATTAAGCGCAATTGTCAAATGCATTTGCACCTCAGCGATGGCGTCAAGAACTTGATTGACTATCTCCAGGGAAGGAACACTTGAGCTTCCTTCTGGGCTAATGGGAGGGGGAGGAGCAGCAATCCGCGCAGCTTGGGCAGTCTGAAGAAGATATTCCAAGATAGAGCGGATACTATTCCCAAAATCAGTAAGTGACCAAAAAAAATAAACAGCAGGCTACTGATTCCACATTCATTTGGTAAAGGGCACCACTGCAGCGCCCACCTCAAAGAGCAGGGCGGAAGTGGCTGGAAACAATGGTTGGTCAATTATGTCATGAAAATGGCAGAAGAAGTTTAGACCAGCCTGTCACTCGGGATGTGTGAGCACCTAAAAGGCAAACCAGAATGCCAGAGGCATTGCTGCCAGAACAACGTTGTATGGAGCCATACATTGGTAAAACAAAGAATTGTTGGTGCAGCACAACAGTGAAGAAGATCCCAAGAATGAACCACATCAAGCCCACCCCAGACCATGGAGGTCTTGCTGCAGGGGGTGGAGCCACAGAGATAGTCTCAATAAGTTCACCAGTATATGGGGTTGATTCAACTGGGGAGACAAGGAGGCGGATCCTTGTTTGAAGAAGGTGGACATAAGGCAACAAGATTACAGTGTACAGTTGTCAAATTTTCATGACAGCAAGGTTAAATTGCCAGAAGTATCTGACTCACTGAATCCAATCTATGATGGTGGGGCCATGGTGACCATGAGTACTGGTAGAGCCCATCCAGTGTATGGACCATTGGGCCACCAGGGAAAAGTCATTGGGGATGCGGCCAGAAGAAAATCAACTAAATAAAAATTTATTGGTTTTTTGGGGCAAAATTTTATTGCAAAAGGAAAAGGAAGAAAATCGACTAACAATTTTCTCAGTGCAATGCAACTGATTAAATAGTGGTTAATTGGTGCGGGGACAAGCTGGGATTGGGACCCTCAATTTCAACCTACCTAGCGGATTATTTGGATATGGTACGGATAAGTTCTCTGGGAACTGACATCAAAGAATTTGGAAGCAGGCTGAGTCGCTGTCAGTTCAACCTCAATTTGTCTGAACTGAGGCTCAGCTTTGTTTCTAATAGTTGGCATAACGGCGTTTGGCCCAACGAGCAGCAGTAATCCCCCAAGGCCACCACACATAGAGCAAGGCCCTTTTGGTTGGGAATGGGTTCAGGATTCCCAACCCGCCCATGCCCAGTTGCTGTGCTGTTCGTTCTATCAGAAATGTTATGTTGGGTGAAATGCCCAATTTGCTGGTAGGGAGCTTTGAACCCTCATCGATGGTGACTGATGCTATTACCTGCCCATTAGGGATGATCCCCAACAATTTTGGGAGGGGGGTGATTTTTTCAATTGTCATGTTGGCTGAATTAAAACCATCAGGCTTTCTAGTCAATAGATTAGTCTTCATCTCTTTTTGACCATATGAAATCCAAACATCGGGCTGATTGCCACTCAAATTTGTTCTGATCAATTTCATTTTGTTAATATTGATGCAGATTTCACTAATTTCCTGTAACAGATCTACCAAGGTGAGTGTGGGTACTGGGGGAGGTATCTGAGTTGGAAGAGCTGTTACCCAGCGCTCATCTACCACGTGAGTGAGATCGCCCTGTGTGATGAGGGGTACAGCCATCCTCTTTGGTACCTTCTAGCTTGGGAACAGGAAAATGGCCCAATAGATGCCCAGAGGACATTCCCAGGACTTACAACCCCTCTCCCCACAACTCAGACCTGGCTCCCAGTGGACACCACTTTGGTGGTCCAGTTTGCTGGTTTGCCCACCCACCTCCCCCCTGCAGTGCTCCAGCAGGATCTGATGGACGGTTTGGCAGACTATGGTTCCAAACCCATCTTACAATTTGTGGTCCCAAATGGGGCCACACATTCTACTGGGCCTCAGTATATGCAATGATCAGCCCTGAATTTAGTAAAATGGCCTTTTCAATTCCCCCTCATGCCATTATTCCTTCAGCACCTGACCATCCTTTTTGGGCCTGCATAGAGGGAGGGTGGATGATCTGTCTGTCATGTTTTGAGTTGGACCACTCTAAAACACAAGTGCCTCTTTTAGCCACTTCTGATGGATTAAACTACTCGCCCGCTGACCTTTAATCTGCTGCCCACCCCATACAAGTTTCGGCATGAGGTAAAATACTACCTCCCCCTCCCCCAAAACCTGAAACTGATGTTGCACCTGAAGCTACAAATTAGCATCCTCCTCTCTCCAATGCCACACACAATTCCTCTAATCAAGCATCATATTGGACCCCAGTATGATCCCATGCTTCCTCCAACGAATCAACCAAACCTAAACTGTATGATGATTCCCAATTAAACTCAAACAGAACCCATGGGAGTTATTGGCTGAAATTGACGAATCAGGTAAGCTCATTGAAGAACCATCTCTGCAAATCAAGCGAATTGTTAATGCAGAATGGGACGCCAAATACCCCTGACTATATATACTCCACAGACAAATGAAGAATCATTTTGCAGTGATCACAGGCTTGCAGTTGAAGCAGCTGCAAAACCAGATTGTTGTCCCCTTCATAAAGCTGTCACCAAATAAGTGGCGATGCTCAAAGGAGGTATTCCCCCTCCTGTTGTCCCCTAAACCCTCACCCAAAAAAGTATAATCACTATTAATCACTTAGACAGAAAATGTCAACGAAGCTATCCAGAACGTGGTAAAGGTAGCATGGAATCCTAAAGCTAAGATTATCCAAACCAATATCACCATGTTTGTTAAACTCCCAGACGCCCATATCAAAGCTGAATTAGCTTTAGCAAATATATTGGTGTCATTTTCCTAGCTGGAAATTTCCATGAAATACAATAATTAGTGATATCAAACCACATGCCACCAATTCCCCAACGCCCTCAATGTCTTCCTTGACACGTACCCTACTCTGGGAGGAAGCTGCTGCCAAAGATGAGCCACCTGATCCTCCCTCCCCTTCCACCATGGAGGGATAAGCGGTTTCCGCTGCTCACTTGGTTGGTTGTTTTGTTAAAAGTGTTTCACTCAATCCGCTCATTTGGGCTTTTGTCTGAACCAATTAGTTACGTTAGTTTTTAGCTTTAAATTTAGTTTTAGTAATGCCCATCCCCTGGTCATCTTACCTCAAATAAATAAGTATTCATCAGCACTTTCACTGGCAATACTCATCCTCAATTATTCATGGCTACATTAATCCTCGATTCATCATAATCTGAATCAATTAAATATCTTGACATCCTCTGCATAAGTCACCAGTTTCAAATTAAACTAAAATGCTGTCAGGGTTTTTCCCAATTCTCTCAAAAAGCCAAAATTCAATTCAACTTTATTTAATTAATATTAAATGGTTCTGACGATCTGTCCATCATGTTTCGAGTTAGACCACTCAAAATGCAAGTGCCCCTTCTCAACTACTTCAGGGGGTCAGACAACTCATCCGCTGACCTCCAATCTACTGCCCACCCTGTACAATTTCAGGCATGGGGCACAATCCTACCTCCTCCACCCCAAAGCCTGATGCAGCAACTGCACCTGCAGCCACCAATCAGCCTCCTCCCCACCCCAATGCCATAAATTTTTCCTCCAACTAAGCTTCAGATTAGATCCCAGTTCAATATCATGCTTCTGCAAATGAATCAAACAAACCTCAACCATACGCTGATTCCCCAATCCAATTCAACCAAAACCCATGGGAATTATTGGCTGAAATTGATGAATTAGGTAAGTTCATTAAAGAACCATCCCTGTAAATTGAGCGGTTCATTAATGCAGAATGGGACGCCAAATACCCCCCCCTGACTATATACCCCACAGCCAGAAGCCAAATCATTTTGCAGTGATCACCAGCTTGCAATCAAAGCAGCTGCAACACCAGATTGTCGTCCCATGTATAAAGCTGTCACTAAATCAGTAGCAATACTCAAAGAGGAATTCCACCTCCTGTTATCCCCGAAACCTTAACTCCAAAAGAGAAAAATATTGGTGAACAAGTACTACAAAAACGCAAATGATGCTATTCAGAACGTGGCAACTATAGCACGGAATCCAAAAGCAAAAATAACTAAAACCAACATTGCCACGTTTATTCAACTCCCAGACGCCCTAATTAAAGCTGAAAAATCTTTAACCGAATATCTCAGTGCCTTTTACCTAGCTGGCAAATTCCATGAAATTTCAATCATTAGAGATACCAAACCACATATTGCAGATGCCCCAATGCCTTTACTGATGGCAGTGACATGCACTCTACTTTGGGAGGAAGAAGCTGCTGCTAAAGAGGCTGCCAAAGATGAGCCCCCCCGACCCCCCCTCCCCTTCCACCATGGAGGGATAAGCGGCTTCTGCTGCCCACCTGGTTGGTTGGTTTTTGAAGCGTTTCACTCAATCTGCTCATTAGGGTGTTCTATTTTGAACCAAATAGTTATGTTTTTTTAAATTATTTTTAGTCTCAGTAATGTCCATCCCCTAATCAGCTTGCCTCAAAATAAATATAAAATGATAATAGTTCTCCATCCTTGGCATAATTTGCTGGTACTCTGAAGTAGATTTGACTTTCTGCAGGAAAAACTCACAATCATTTTCACATGGAGTTGCCATTGGGATAAAAGAGGGGGTGGAAGGCGAGTCAGTAGGGCATATGGCTACCAACCTGAAGGTTGCAGGTTCAATTCCCACCCTTTGCACATCAATTGGGGTACCAGCCAAAGGAAACTATTGGCGGTTAGTAGGTATAATAACACGAAAACCTTACCCATAATGTAACCAGAAAAATCTGAGTCCCAATCTGGAGGTGAAAAAACTTTCTACAACAGAGTTGACCCTGCTCAGGTTCAGGTTTCATGTCGATACTTTCTTTCTCTATTTTAATAATGTCTGTCCCCTGATCGGCTTGCCTCAAATAAATAAAATAGATATGCTATTGGGATAAAAGCCTGCCAAAATTTAATAATTAGTATTAATTAGTATAACATCCTCAACAAAAAGTCACAAGTGTCAAGATTGGCTGAAAACTCTATTGAGATTATTTCCCAATACTCTTTGATGTTAAATTTAAGAAATTCATCATCTTAGCTGATGATAATAATTATCTTGACATCCTCAGTCTCAGTTGTCAGTGTTGAGATCCATCAACTGTCCTATCAGGGATGATCCCCAAAACTTTCTTAATCCTGCAGATCAATACAGCTCCACCCAACCAAATGAGGAGCATAATTTGGGGTACTATTTTAAAAAATGTTTAAACTTAGCAAAGAATTGAAATCATCCATGATTAATTAATATACTAATTTCATTAATATGTGAGAAATATCACATGGATAAAATCTAACAATGCATTATGAATCTCTAGTTTTTCCTCAACTAGAATGCTTTTTAAATTTCCTTGCCAGTTTCCTTCTCATGAGGCTGAACGAGATTCATTGCTCCTTGGGCTTCTTAAGCCAACATTAAGAGATGTAATTCTCATTAACGCCACATTTCTGACAGGTGTTATGGTATATTTCATCTAAGTTTTGTCAATTGGGGGTTCCCCGTTGGTACTCACTTTTGGAAACCCTTCTTGTGATAAGTAATTTTCCCATGTTCTGACTATTATTGATGGGAATGGCTTTATAAATTTGGTTAAGAGCATCAAAAGTCAAGATTTACATCTAATGGTATCTTACGATTTATGAGGTAAAAGTTTTATTAGCTAAAGCCAGACCCATAGCTTAGTGTAGGTAACTGTAGGGCCTAAATGCTGTTTATGTTACAATGTGAGCATTATAGTATCTATTAATTTTCACCTACTAGAATTTGCGCTCTTGGTAAACTCTGTTGACAAAATCTAAAGGATTTGTTTTTTAATAAATGCCCAAGAACTCTTACTTGTGGCTAGTCACTCTTTCTAGACTAAAAAAATCGCTCGTTATTGAATGATTAATACTTCATACCTACTACTACCCCTATTTAGTTGAGGTAGCACCATATTTTGATAGTAGATGTCCAAACAGTTTATGTCTTTCACCACTTTCTATCAATTGACATATTTGATCATAGTCACTTTGACAAGCCATAAAATTTCTGGGTGTTGTTATTGTGTAAAGTTGGCAACACTATGGTAAAACAAAGATATATGGTCTCGTTAGATTGACTGCAATGAAAGGTATAGTCAGTAACCTTGGTGGTAACTAGGGTATTGTCAGGAGTCATTTCAATAAAGTGTTGAAAAAGCAGTAGGCATAAATCTTGAGGGCTTTAAGCTTCCAAAACTGCTTTCTTCATCTACAGCGCATAGTTGTTGTCACCTAAAGTTGTGTCCAATCATGATAAGCTGCATTCATGAATCTCTTTTCTTGTAATTAATTTAGATTCTGAGTTACATTACTTCTTAATTGACGTATTCTTTCTTTCTGCTTCCCAAGAAGCTTTCTGTAGCATTGAAACCTTAGTTAAGTCAGTCTTTTTCTTCCTCAATGAGAGAACTTGTCCATATAAGCCAGCATTATCCTTTTGTAACCTGTTCTACTACCTCTTTCATTTTTGTAACTAATCTTTAAGGTTATCAGATTGGGTTTGTGACGCCAAATTCAGTGTGTTCTGGTTTACTGTAACCAGTTTTGATACAAAGATTCCAGAGTTTTTTCTTATAGGACGGCATGGCTTTGATAGATATAAAAATTGTTAACTAACTCTAAAAATATCAACTACCCCTGTAGTGAGCATTTATTAACCCTTTTGTATTCAATTGCACTAGTTCTGCGATTGAGATTAAAGAATAAAGGAGAGTTTTAGTTGTCGTAAGATAACTAGACAATCAAGATTTCTTTTCAAGTGGTTTTAGCCCCACTTAGGTTTCCTCTTACAGGAAATTAAAATCTAACACACTTCTAGTATCCCAAGAAATTAGACAAAAGTAATTGAACCCTTCACTTTTTATAAAAAAGTAGTATTAGAAAAGATATAACTATCTACTTTCTGTCTTTATCAAAATATGCAAGGGGATTTAGGAAGGGAAGTTTGGTACTCAACTCTTTGGTTGGAACCACATAAATTACAGCATCCATCGGTAATGAAATTACAACAAAGAATCATATCAGTGATGAATAAATTCACCGCTTATACATCCACCTAGTTGGCATCCACCACCGAATATATTATGCCCCCATGAGCTGGCTTCCAAGCTAGCGTGTGCCAACGCCTTTGGCCAATCTCAGTAGATAAACCTTTACAACTAGCGGTTGTGCTTAGTTAATGGGACAAATACCTATTTAGTCGGCCACATTGCCCATGCTAACCTACAAGTTACTTTCATGAAAATCGTTGGAAATTCTTAAGTAAAGCCACAACCACCTTTAATAATGGGCAACCCAGCACAGTTGATCCACAAAAGGAATCCTATGGTTGAGTATTAAGCTAACAGCCAAATAAATTAAAATATTTTTGGCAAGAATGCTAATAAGCCATTAATTGGCATCATGATTGTAAATCAAATAACAATAAAGAAAACTAACTAATGTTTTTTAGGTGTTTATCAAAATAAAAATTATTGATTTTAAGTAATAATTTTAACATCCATTATGCTTACTATTAATAATTAACCAAAGTAGTATAAGAAAGATTAAAAAGTATGTATCTCCCAGAGCTGGATAATGTGGTCATACAATGATTCCAATACAAGCTATATATGCCCCAAGACATATGGGTGGCCTGGGGTTAGTCAACTATGTTGAACATGCTTCTCATATAATAGGAACATGGATATACCAGGTGAAATCTACTGCACTTTGAACATGATAATGAGTCTACGTTGCTAATACCAACTTTTACTCAAAATCTTACTTAGAAGTCTAACCCACCCTAATGCCCTGCTCAAATATCTATCATCTCACCACTCTGATACTGGATCTCACGGTTCCTACAAACATCAAACAGTTGCTCCTTACAGATTAAATATAATAACAAAAACCAGAATAGGTGGGCAAATAAACCAGTAGAGCTGCTTAACAAAAAACACATGCAAGAATTTCATGGTCTAGTTGTTGTAGTAACCTAAACCTCATTGTCCAGGAAAATATAGCCCGCATAGACTACCTAGAAATGCTAAAATATAATATACTTTAGTCATAATGAAATATTGGATATAAAATTTTAACCCCTATACATCCATGTTGTTTAAAAACGTAAAAAATTGCAATATTCAGGCGCTATGAAGGCTACGAAATTATTAGTTTCATGGCTCTAGCGAAGGTGGAAATAAGGCAACAAAGTCATTAGTATTTCGTTGCAATAATAAATTCCAATCGGTTTACTGAACTTTGTTGTGAAGTGACCAAAATAGAGCTAAGCAAGACAAGATAAGTGGTAATTTATTAGTTAAAAATGAAGGATATTTATAGGTGTAGATTTGGTAGTTCTTCATGAAGATCTACGTGCTTCAACTGAGGTAAGATTTTTTCTAAAAGAGAACTAATATTGCTGATTATTATTAATATACTTGTGATGGTCAGATTTGATAAAGTTTTTATTAGATGGGATCGACCTTCTTGTGGAGGGCTTAGCCCCTTTGGATTTCTTAGACCCTTCAGATTGCTTAGCATAATCCACCAGAGAAGGATGATACCTATGAAGGGTCAATCATTAGTCTAAATGAGAATTATATCTCTGATGGGGCTTCTAAGATCTTATTAGACCGAGACACCAAACCTCAATCTTGGTTAGAATTTTTCAATTAAGTTGAATCTCCAAGAATGCCCCTTAAGAGCTTGCCTAGGGGGCACGTACTTATGAAGAAATCTACTATGAACTCGTTTGATAACAGTTCTAGTACCAATAGCTGAAATGGAGTATTCAATACCCTGACAATAATAATACGTTAATGGTCAGTCCATAAGGTATCAAGTTTGTGAATTTCATCCTCCAGGTCTTTGATAATAAAAGAATACAAGATCCCAATATGATATTGAGGTAAAGTAGGTCAAATGGCATTAGTTCTAGTTCCCTCTTTTAAGGCTGTAGCAGCGAAATCTCGAAGCTAAGGCTTGTACTCTAGTAATTTCATTAGCTAGCCTCCTCATAGCTAAATCATTAGTTTGTGGGGTTGCAGCATCAAGTATAAATTGTACACTTGAGGGTAAAATATGATCCAGACCATAAAGAGCCTTGAAGGGAGACATTTCAATTATATTATGATAGCTAACCCTATAGGCTAACATCGCACTAGGTACGTAGAGATTCCATCTATTAGGATCATTGGAGGCCATTTTTCGAAGAATGGCTACAAGGGTACCATTTGCTCATTTGACCAAACCATTAGTGAAAGAATTGTAAGGGAGCTTTAAATGACTGATAGGTACCATTAATTTAGTAAGCATATATATCACCTGTGAAACAAAGTTGGTCCCATTATCAAATATAAGAACTTTCAGGATACCATGCTGGGTGGAAAATTGCTTAAAAAGGAAGGAAACAGTAGCCTTAGTGGTGATAGTGGAAACATAGACAGCTTCAATCCATTTGGTAAGATGGTCGATAGCTAATATAATATAATGATGTCCATAAGTGGAAGTAAGGACAGAGCCACCACATCAATACTCAAAGTGGAAAAAGGTTCTGAAGGTCCCACAATTTTGTGGTGGTAAATCAGATTTCCAAAATGCTGTTGTTGGCAAGTGAGACAAGTCTCCATCACATATTGTACAAATTCCAGCATTTTGTCCCAGTAACAATGATTTTTCAACCATTGTAAAGTCTTAGCGACAGCTCCATGTCCTACAGTTTGATGAGCCTCCATAATAATATCAGTTCTCGCAGAATACCAAATATAATGAAGTTATTTAGATCCAAACTTCTTTTATTAGAACCTTCTTTAACTTAAGCATTCTTGTTTAAAGATTGTAGCTTTGCTAAAACGTCATTAGATTCACAATACCAGAGTTCAGGTCTTCCAATCAGATCATAGATACGATCTTCCTCAGCAGTGAAAGAAGTTAGTATAGGTGATTGAGAAAGTCCATCAGCATTTTGGTGTATAACTCCAGCGCGATGTTGAATTGAAAAGTCATAATTCTGAAGCTTTAACGCCCATCTAGCTAAGCGTCACTGAGGATCTTTCATTTGTTGTAACCATTTTAAGGAAGCGTGATCCGTGGAGATAGTGAAATGTTTGCCATAGAGATGAGGGCAAAAATGCTTGATGAAGGATTGGACTATGAGGCATTACTCCTCAGTAAGGCTATAATTTTGTTCTGCTTTGGAAAGGTTCTACTATAATAAGCGATGGGATGATCTACCAGGTTGGAATCATGCTGAGCCAAAATAGCCCCAATTTCTACATCACTGGCATTGTTAAATAAGATAAAAGTATTTTGAAAAATCAGGATGGAATAAAATTGGAGCATCAACTAAATCTTGACGCAAAAGATCAAAAGCTTGCTGTTGTATTTATCCCATAAGAAAGAAACTATCTTATTCAATAAATAAACTAAAGGCTCCGCAATCTCAGAAAAATGGGGGATGAATTGTCAGTAATAAACAACCATCCCTAAAAACACTTGAATATTGCGCAAGCTTTTAGGAACAGGAATGTCCATAATAGCTTGCATCTTATTAGATAAGGGTAAAATCCC
The DNA here is from genome assembly GCA_022478985.1 of Massospora cicadina. Taxonomy (NCBI): domain Eukaryota; kingdom Fungi; phylum Entomophthoromycota; class Entomophthoromycetes; order Entomophthorales; family Entomophthoraceae; genus Massospora; species Massospora cicadina. The sequence continues at coordinate 17,017 of JAKSZP010000624.1, forward strand.
ATTGTGTTTAACTTTATGGCCTAAAAATTCCATCTCAGTTTTGAAAAAATCATACTTAAATGGTTCTAGCTTGAGCGAAGCCTGGTGCACTCAGCAAAAACTTCTTTTAAATGAGCTAAATGTTCATTTAAAGTGATATAGAAAACAGTAACATCATCTAGATAAACAAAAACGCAGGAAAGTTTCAAATCACCAAATAAGCCATCCATGGCTCTTTGAAAAGTAGCAGTGGCATTACAAATCCCTTGCGGCATACAAGTAGGCTCAAAGAACCCTCACTAGAAATCAAGGTGTATTTTGACGGTCTTCCAGAGCCAGGTCAATTTGCAAGTAGACATTACCAAGTTCTAAGGCTGTGAAGAACTGTGACCCAGACAATAGCCTTAATGAGTCATCAATGCGAGGTAGAAGATAAGAATCTTTTTGGGTAACGGCATTAAGCCAATGATAGTCCATAACCAATCTATGACCTCCATCTTGTTATTGGATGAGAAGTAGAGGGGAAGCCCATGGACTTTGAGAAGGCGTTAGTAGCCCTGCATTGTGGAGTTGTTTCAATTCCACTGAGACCTGAGCCTCCTCAACTTTAGATTTGCGATAAGGCTTGCCTGAATAGTGGGAGTGTCCCCAGTTTTCGCCTGATGCACATCTTTCATTAGCCCAAAATCTCTGGAACCCTTGGCGAATATATCCACATACTCTTCAATTAGAGTCTCGGATTCATGCTATTATTCTGGAGTAAATGAATCTCCAAATTCAATGTTGATTCTAGCGATGATAGGTGGTCCTTCTAACCCAAAATCACATAAATCCCTACATACTGAGATGGATAAAATTTCATTCACAGGATTAGGCCGCACATAAGTGATAGGGTTACTTCAATTCAATTGCATAGGTCAATAGGTGAGGTTATCTAGTAAGACTAAAACAGTCCCATTATAAACAGGATCTTGAACACAGGGCAGGTTAAGGCCTTTAAATGAGAGAGATTACTGTTACCAGAGATCTCAAATAATTGATCAACTGGCACAAATACTTGTACTCCAATATTAATTATATCTTGATATTTTTTGAGGAATAGTAATATAATTGATAGAGTATAAAGGCATGAATTCTGATGCACAAGCTGATGAAGGCAGAAGAGTATTCTTTAATCCCAAAATTCAGTATTAAAGATGAGAGATATTATTAGTATATTCCAATAAGATTACGCGTCATTTGAGTTTGCCTTGCTATTGGGACATTTTTTTAATTAAAGGTACTCAGCATCCAACTAAAGGAAGATAATTGTCCTTAAGACTAATTATCGCATCAAATCTAATAAGAAATTTGGTTTCTCAAAAGCAATTCATAGCAGTTATTGTCCAACACTACTGCAGGGGCCAAAACAAATAACGTTCCAAAGTGCATTGGAAGGGAATCCTAAGCTCTTATGGATTTAGTATACAAAGGACCAGCAGTTCCATAGTCTTGATAATGATTTAAGTCTGGCGCTACTTTAATTTTTTCATATACACCGATGAGATCACATTTATGGGTGATCCCATGTCAGTGATAGCAAACCTTTTACTTTGTGTAATATGACTTCCACCTGTTTCACATCAGATCTAAAGTTAGGGATTGAAAAAACCAAGGGACTAAATGGTCGAATTGAATTAGAAGATTAAACAGAAACATAAGAAGAAATAGTATCTTTTTTGAATAAATCATCAGAATATCAAGTTCACCAGGAGCAGATATCACATAACAGTCATTAGGAGTATTGTTAGATTGCGATTGAGGCACAGGAGGTATGTCAGCACAGGGAGCCTCTTTCCCTATGCTGACTCCTTTCTTTGACTCTTTAGCTTGTTTTTTTCCAACTTTGAGTTTCCATATGACCCACTAGACAACAGTAGCTGCAAGTATCTTTCTTAGGTTTAGGTTTGGGTCTTGGCGACAATGCACGGATATAGGAACAAGGGTTATTAGCAGAGGTCAGGTGCACCTTACCATTAGGAATCTCCATCAACGCCTCTTTAAAGCTTAGAATAGATCTAAAATTACCTTTAAGAGCTTTTAAATTTAGTAACAACTGTAAGGAGAGTGTCTATAACTCTCATGTTTCCTGCGTGGTAGTGAACGGTGCACAAAGCCAACATAAGGAAACTAGCCATTAATACTAAAGCTACTTGTTCCCAGCAGAGGGTGCTGGAGCAAGAATAACTCAAGCAAAGAAATGCGAGAGGTAACCAGCCAAAAACGTTGTGGTGCACACAGAAAGAAGGGGTAAATGACCCAGGTTGGAGGGTACCTGGGTTAACTGAAAGTGCACGAGGTGATAATCTTACTGTGTTCAAAATGGCAATGTTAATGGAGTGCAAGACCTCCTCAAAGAGGTTCGTGCACAGGATCATTAGGAAAATCATAAATAAAACAGTAAAATGGGAATTTGTTTATTGCGAAGTTGACCAACAAGGAATGTTGGTCCAGAAAACATATTTAAGCTTGGATGTGGGAATAAGGGGTTTTCAGGAGTGGGCCCAAGTACCAACTTACCAATAAGCACACACTACCATCCCATTTGGGAGAATATGCTGAAACCAACTTCACTCATGTTATCAATTCAAGTTGGATTCAACCCAAACGTGTGAATGCGTAAATGGAACGAGTTTTGAAACCCCATTCCTTGACTGACTGAACTAAACTATTTGCATTCGTTACATAAACCGTTTGTTTCAACGCCTGGGCCAATGTATGGGGCTGGGCATTTGGCTCCCCACTAGTACCAACCTGGGCATATTTTGCCCATACTCAGCAATGGTCTAGGGTATGCCTCAGGTCAGGGAGGCCCTGTAACTTCACCTTTTGGGCCTCCTGGCGCCCAGCTTATCCTTTCGGTCAGTCCCCACTATGATGTCATGTGACCATGACAACAACTGAGTACAAGAAGAAAATGTACTCATCACGGCTGAAATTTCATCATCTACAGTAATATGATCACAAGTATTGAGAGTCTGAGCCACATGATAAAATCTCTTAGCGAAAATCTTAATTTGCTCTCCTCTATTGACCTGAATGCTCATAGTGGCTTGATTTTGATTAGATAGAATTTGATCACTTCTGAATTCCTTAATAAGGGTGGTTTTCGCTTGAGCTCACTTATTGCAAAACTTAAGGTGAAAGACCATGATTCCTTGAGTAGTTCGGCTTAAACAAAAAGTAAAATGCTGACCTTTATGTTGATCCATCACCCCATCCATAGAAGCTCATAGACAAAATAGATAAGAATGCTACCTTTACCCAGCTCATACTTATCTTTAAAGGTAGGTTTGAAAGCGATGGGTTTATTGCTTAAGACGTGTATGCCAGATACAATAACTGGATCAGCTTTGGAGTGTTTAAACTCAGGGATATGGGCTTGAGTAGAGATTCGGTCAACTTGTTGTTGTTAATGGTTGAGATCATCCTTTAAATTTTAGACCCATTTTGCAAGATGGTCATTTGCAGGAGATTGAATTTAAGTTAAAAATCACAGCGAGTAATTCTTCTTGCTTATTCTCAAGTACTCTGTATTTAGCATTTAGATGATAAATGGAAGTTGTTTGTCACAATTCAGATATGACTGGATGATAAGATGGGAATCGCTAGGGAGGATTGGAAAGAATCCGCTGAACATGATATCAGTTACAATTATTTGAGAGCCTTGAGATGAGGTGATAAGGGTATATTGAGTTAATATTTAATTGCCTCTAATTAAGGTAATTAGGTGATGTTGACATTCATTAAATACAAAATTAATCGCCTCCAATTAGAACAATAGAGAGTTAAAGAATAACAAGCCATTTTTGTGGAGAATCAGCGGAATAGAATAGATCAGCTATGAGAGCGGTAACATCCAAAAATGATATATAAGCTAGATGGACAATTGAGAGGAGATGACTTTTGGAAATAGTTAGAGAGAAAAGTGGACTAGGAAGGATCCGCTCAGATTATTTATTACATAAAAGAATTGTTTTCATAAAATTGCGCCCTTTTGTTACATCTATTGTTTTAAGTGTGTCCTGAGGAACAAAGATCTTCATACCATCATTCCAATTGCTCAGTGGGTCGACCCTGTGCAAAACCCTTACAGCATATCTTAAATGATTCTGCTGATTTTATAACAGTGGTGCTCACTACAGGGGCCCATTGATCGATTTTAAATTCTAAAAACTCAGTTGCCATCTATGTTGCATCCAGGTTTTTTGATAAAAAATCTACATAACACACTGGGCCAGCTGCCAAAGCAGAGCTTAAACTTGAACTGGACGCTATGCTTAGAAAAAAGATGAGCTACTTCAGGAGGTTTGCAGCGATAAGCTGCCTCCATTTGATCATGAAGGGAATATTCATGGGTTCTTTAAGTGATTTGAAATTGTGATGGAAGGATCCTTGGAGTGACAAAGAGCAAAACTGGTGATTTCCACCTTGGATGTTGGAAGTGCTGATCAAGTCATCTGTTACCTTTCAGTAAGTTCCATTACTTACCAAGAAGTCAAAGATACAGTGTTGCAATTGTTTGGCGGATCTGCAAAAATTTACAACTAAAAGCTGATTTTTTGACCATCAAGTTTCAGCAGAATGAGACCCTCACCACATTTGATGAGCGATTTAAGAAGTAGGCTCACTTTTTTATTGGGGCAGAATTTTATCTAAAATTGACGTATGTATTGCGATGACTTCTGCTGTGGAGCCATACCATGAGCTATATAACTTTATGACCCCAATGTTGGATGAGGATGTACCTTTGCTTAATATAGTTCAGTTTTTGAACTGTATATCAGCTGTCTTCCCTCCACCTAATAAAGTTGGAGTCCTTCCATTACCACCGCCAAATCATCTTACTTTGGAAACTTTATTTTGTCCAGTTCAGATTCCATCAAGTTATCCTCAACAGTTAAACGTCCGCCCCATACCTGCTTATTGTCACTGGCCCAACTATCACCCTAAACCTGTTTCCGCTGATCAATTCCAGCTCAACTCTCGATGTGGCTTGTTTCACATTAATCAGGAACATGGGCCCTATGGGGTCAGCTGTTTCAAATGCAGCTAACAGGGGAATATGGCATAGTGGTGCCCCAATAAACAGGTCTCTTGCGTACAGCCAAAACAGTTTTGCCAAGGAAAAATCAAAGCGGAGTAGAGATTTAATTCTCTAACGCTGCTATACCAAACCAAACGTGCCACCTGAGCTCATTTTATAATAATCAGCGGAAGTTCCCTTTCATAATGAGACAGTATTATATAAGCAATTGGTTGGGGTGGGGGTGAATGTTTTGAATGAGTGCAGTCTGCAGCTATGGCGGAAGAGGGGTCTCAGATGCAGGTTGAGCCATATGCTTGTCAAATGTTTGACGTAGTTTCCCCTGGTTAGTTAGACCCCTCCTCTGATGCACCTTTCTTGCAAGCAGTAAGCATCACTCTTCCGGTCAACACTATTATAAAACAATACCCCAGAATTGGTGAAGGGATTGCATGTCTCCTTGGATTAAGAGACCCTTTAAATATCCATGTTATAAACAGTTGAGACGCATCTTACTCTAAATGTACTTACTGCAACCAAGTTTTAGCTAAAACCTAAGTCCTTGCAATCATGGATGCCGGTGCCCCTGTCAAATAGTCTCCACGAAATTGGTAACCAAGTTGACATTTAAACCGGATGGTATATGGAACTGATGGAGCGTAAAACATGGTCTCTTAGGGAGCATACAGTGCGAGTTCATTGCAGTTTGATTCTATTATTGTGGTAGCCCCAGCTATATTGTTACGAGATAGCAATTATGACCTGTTAATTGGAACCGCCTTCTTGCAACACTATGGGGCAGACATTAATATGACGGACGAGACTTTTGAAATATTAGATCAGTGAATCCCAATTCATTTCACCTCTAGTGGAGTGCTAAATGATCTGGTGCATATGGGGAATATTGATTTAGCTTATAACGATGGAGTGATCCCTGTGCGCTACCATCAATTGAAAGCAAAACCTGGGCCCTTCCCCAACAAATTTATGAATAACAAGGGCTGCCGCTCAGAGCTGCTGGACCTATATCTATTCCATCCGGGCATCAAGTTATAGTGAACACTGATTTTATGAACGAAGTTCCAAATGGAATCTATAGGGAAATTATTGGGCTATATCAGTAATCGTGGTTTGAACCCCACGTGGACCCAGGCATTATATTACTAGGGCAGGGGGAGATCAAAGTTTTACTTGAAAATTCTATAAACGGTACCACTGCAAATCTACCTTCACCAAATAGTGGCATATTAACACTTATTCCCCGTTGAGGAGGTTCTTTTGGTTCATTAGTTTGGGTTGTTGGAGGAATTTAGTCTACCTTTCAAACCACAACTTAGTATAATGGCAGTTGTATCGTGTGATGATTTAATGGGGCTGTTGGAACCACAGAAAGATCTGACAATTGCTTTATATCATAAATATAAAGAGATTCTTACTGTTGACGACCATGATTTAGGATGCACACAGGGGGTGGTTCATAGGCTTGACACTTGAGATCATTCTCCCATCAGGTCAAAGCTAATCCACCAATCAAGGGTGGCAGAAGAAGTAGTAACTGAGGATATTGACAAGCTATTAGAGCAAGGGATGCGTGAACTGTTAAAGAGTCCGTGAGCTTCTCCTGTTTTTATTGTAAAAAGAAGGACAGTACTAAACGTGTAGTAATTGACTACCAAAAGCTCAACAGCATCACCAAAAAGAACCAATATCCCTTGATGCAGATTGACGACGCTTTGATTGGCTAGGGGAGCTCGTTTTTTCTAAGCAATGGACCTGATCTTGGTCTACTGGCAAACCAAGTTTCCACTGGCGGAGAAAGAGAAGTGCGCTATAATTACGTCCAAAGGGCTTTTTCAACCCAGATGCTCTAATGGTTTTTAATGCCCCAGCTACGCTTTAAAGGGCGATGGACAATATTCTCAGTGACCTAAAGTTGTTGTGCATCCTTGTATACTTCAATGGTATTAATGTTTTCTCCCAAACCTTCTCTGAACACCTCGACCATTTAGAAGCAGTATTCCGCCAGCTCGCTAAGGACAACATCAAGATCAAACCTCTATAATGCCATTTCTTTAAGGACCATCTGGAGTACCTGGGGTTTGTGGTTGATGTCATGGGGCTGAGACCTCAACTGGCTAAGGTGGAAGCTATTTAAAAGTGACATTGCCCAACAGCAAGTGGGAAATACAGGTATTTTTGGGGATGGTTGTATATTACAGGCGCTTCATCCCTAACTTCAGCTGTATTGGGGGCCCACTATTTGAGTTATAAAGAAAGGACACCATTCTCAAATGGATGGAACGTCATCAAAGAACTTTTGATACACTTTGAACTGCGCTGACCAGTGCACCAGTGTTATGCTATCCCAATTAAGAAAAAGAGTTTATTGTTAAGACGGATGCATCCCTTTCCTCTGTGGAGTCAGTCCTATTCCAAAAAAGACGAGGAAGGAGAAGAACACCCTGTAACATACTGCAGTTGTAGCTTAAAAAGACATGAGCGCAATTGTACCATTACCAAGAGGGTGTGCTTAGTGGTGATCTACGTCTATAAGCAATTTTGGATGTATTTGCATGGGGTGAAATTCAAAGTTGTAACTGATCATGCCTTATTATGCTGGTCATAAAATCTTAAAGAGCCGGAAGTGCGTCTGTCCAATTGGCTCTTAAACTGCAGGCATAAGAATTTTGAAATTCTTCACCAACATGGAGCAAAACACCAGAATGCCAATTGTTTATCAAGATTACCCATGATTGATGTTATGGAAGATCTGAGTGATATAATGTTTGATAAGATGATTAGCAGCAAGTACAACAATGAACCGCCTCCATTCATCAAGGTATTGGATGGAATAAGTCCAATACGTTCCAGAAATTGAGGAATTAAATAAGCAATAGGGGTTACTACCATGAATATCCCAAGACCTTCCACCCGCCCAACTATTATTATGAGCGCACACTGAGCGGTTGGGCATTGTGGAGTATGTAAGAACATGGAATTATTGTGACCAAGGGTCTATTGGGAAAGCATGAACTTTGATGTGCATGAGACAATTTCCTGCTGCCATCAGTGCCAGGTGGAAAAACCATTTCGCCCAAAGACTTCATATCGGTTAGTGAAGCCACATTTCATCTGGCACACCGTTTCAATTGATGTTGTGGGTCCCTGCCAACAGGGGCAAACTTTTCCAAGTACATACTAGTAGCAATCGACCACTTGACCAGGTGGGTTGAGGTGTGACCAATACACGATTTGGGGTCACTAACAGTGTCTAAGTTTGTTATGGAATTTATTATTCAAAAACACGGTTGTCCCCAGTTCATCCTTACTGACAATGGAACAACTTCACTTCACACATCTTACTAAGCTTAATGAATTGATGGGCATCCGTGGGGTTCTGACAACCACATATAACCCTGAATCTAATGGAATGATTGAGCGAGTTAATGGTACCTTGGTGAACATACTTCGGAAATTGGTGATGGATCAACCTTCTGATTGGACTTCTCTCCTTTCCACTGCTGTCTTATCTTAGAAAAGTTAGCTACCATTCCGCTATGGGGAAAAGTCCTTTCCAACTATTGTATGGACAGCACCCTGCACTTCTGGTACTGCTCTATTCCTGCATAGTGTATACTGGCGGAATAAATCCCCACTAAATATATGATTAACCTAGTGGACATGCTGATCAAAACTGCAAACTAAAGCGTACTCATGCAATTTAGCAAAGAGCATTAAGGCTCAGGCAGCTGATAAAGTATGGCGTAGCAGCCTCGCTCAGTTCCAAGATGGAGATATGAATTTGTTTCATGAACAGCATGGGTTTGTTCAGAAACACAAGATGGCCAACATATGGATTGGTCCATTAGAAGTTATAGAGAAAACTGGGGGTGACGCTTAAACCATCAAGGACCCTAAAATTGGTCAGATCATTTTCTAAGTGCACACGAAGTTCCTCCGACCATATAAGCAATAGGGGCCTTATCATCCAGTCAGAGAAGGGGTAATGTCGTGATTTCAATATGACTGTATGATAATCTGGGAATCTCTAAGGCGGATTAAAAAGAATCCTCAAAACATTATATCAGTTAAAAATATTCAAGTTTCACAAGATGAGTCAATATTGGGATATTTCGAGTTATTATTGGATTGCCTCTAATTAAGGCAATAATGCGATGTTGACACTCATTAAATACAAATTAAATTGCCTCCAATTAGGGAAATATAGAGCTAAAGAATAACAATCAAAAATCAAAGAGAATTAGCGGAATAGAATAGCTCAGCTATGAGAGTGGTATTGTCCAAAACTGCTATATAAGCTAGATGGACAATTGAGATGAGAGGACTTTTGGAAACAGTTAGAGAGAGATAGCGGACTAGGAAGTATTTGCACAGATTATTTATACATATAAGAAGTGCTTTCAGGGAAATTGCGCCCTTTTGTTACATTTATTGTTTTAAGTGTGTTCTGAGGAACCAACGATCTTCATATCATCATTCCAATTGCTCAGTGGGTCCACCCTATGCAAAACCCTTATAATGTATCTTAAACAATTCCGCAAATTTTATAGCACTGTTAATGTAGAAAACTAAGTTTCTTGTGTAGATTGGTTAGCATCACATAGATTATGAGCATTATCAACACCATCCAATAAGTTGGTTAGTGAATAACCCAGGTTAATCGAAAGGCCTTTAGAAATAAGAAACATCCTTGAGCTATGGATCAGATTTAGCTTCTAATGCCTACACTCTGGTTACCAGTTGACTTGAAGTTTCAGAATCATGAACTAAAAGCGTTGGGCTGGGGGGACTAGGAGGTCCAGGGGTCCTTGCAAACCATTGAGATTTACAGGCCAAGGGGGGCCCTGTTGACCTGCAGGTTCTTGAGGGCCTCGTTCTCCAGGGGGTTCCAGGGTTACCAAAGGAGAACTAGGTGGTCCCAGAGGTCCAGGAGGACCAACAGGACTGGGTCCACCTTCTCATGTATTATCCACAATTCAGAAAATTCGTTGAAGTAGCTTTTAAGTTCAACAAACCGTTCTCCATGTTGAGCCCACTATTGTCCCAGTTGTTTAGTAATCTTATCTTCAAGAGTAGTGAGTCATTATTGAATGATTAGCAATATTATTAACCTGTTGGGATACTTCTTTACCAATGTAGACCACTCCTATTGTCAATTCTCACCAGATGCTTATGTAAAGCATTGATTTCCCTCCTAATATTGAGTATTGCTTCACGATTATCCTGACTGAAGTTACAAATTAGTCTCATAGAAAGAGAATAACTGAGAATGAAATTATTGTTAGGGTCAACTGGCGTTGGATCTCAAGATGATGTAATCCAAAATCTAGAGTATGTGACGAATGGCGGGATGCATGTACTGCCAGAGATACTTCTCTGTTCAAGCCAAACCAACTTTGGTATGTTGTAAAACCGCTCTGTTATATAAATCTATCATTCTAGATGAAACCTTAGATGATCAGTCTCATAATCTAAAGGTCACCGTTTTGATTTTTTCAGAGAGCACCAGTGTTGGAATTTTGTGAGAAATTGCGTTATTCGGGTGCTATGAAGGCTACAAAATTATTATTTTCAGGGCTTTAGTGAATGTGGAAACAAGGAAACACAGTTACTAGTTTCGTTGCAATAATAAATTCCAATTGGAATACTGAGCTTTGTTATATATTGGCCAAAATAGAGTTACGTGAGACAAAATAAGTGGTAATTTATTAGTTAAAAATGAAGGATATTTATAGGAGTTCATTTGATAGGTTCTTCATAATGATCTTCTTGCTTCAACTGAGGTAAGATCTTTTCTAAAATAGAACTAATATTGCTGATTATTAATATACTTGTGATGGTCAGATTTGATAAGATTCTTATTAGATGGGATCGACCTTCTTGTGGAGGGCTTAGCCCCTTTGGATTTCTTAAACCCTTCAGATTGCTTAGCCTCATCCATCAGAGGAGGTTGATAACTCCAAAGGGTCAATCGTCAGTCTAACTGAGAATCAGATATCTCTGATGGGGTTTTTAAGATTTTATTTGATTGAGACACCAAAACTAATCCTGGTTAAAATTGGTCATTGTAGTTGAATCCTCAACCCATGCATTTGCACTCATGTATGATGATTTTTTGGTAGTTTAAATGCACTACCAAATGAACAATGACTCTCAAACTACTTGTTTGGTATGTGAGAAAATGGTAACTTTTGAACATTAAGTTGAAAATTTTTTTATGCCCTAGTATAGATGAAGCCTTGACTTGTGGACTTCCAATTTATTCTTACTTTAGTCTAATTTGACTATATTTTCTATTAATACTTTATAAATTGATTCTTAATTGGGCCTAATGCTCAAAGTTTATCATTAACTTTAAGTTATATGGCATTATATGAGTACAATTAATATTGATGATCTTCCAATCAACCATACTTGAGGTAATTCGTCTATAAAGTGATCCACTTTCTTATAATATAGGGCAATAACTCTTATCTTAAACAATTAATTATTTGCAGTATGGATCTATGCACCATTATTTTTATCTCACCTTGACTATAACTTAAACCACTTATACATACCCTTTTCTGTTGATTACATCCTTTTATCCTGTAAAAGGTTTATAAAATTATATTTTCATACTTTAGTACAAAGAGGATATGCGCCAATCATTCCTGATATCCCTTACCTCATTATTTAATCCTAGCACTATTAAGTGCTAAGATTTACCTAATAATCCAAATCAAACGCTTCTATCTATTTTAGGCTCACTTTGTATAATTCCCCTCTTAGTCTCTATAAACTATGTTTTGGTTATGTCTCTAGATTGTAACTATATTTCTTGAAACCTCTGACATCTATATAGCCAAGTTCCCAATAACTCTCCCTTGAGGAACCTCTGGCCTCTATCTATCCAAATCTATATCAACTCTATTGTCCAACCCTGCAAGCTTCAAAGAACTAAATTCAATGAACTTGACCCTACAAGTCTGAAAAACACTGTTTACCCTCCAAGGGTGTCTAATGAATAGTATGCACCTCTTCAGTCAATACATTATGCAGCAGTTTAAACTCCTTAAGAACATTTTTAACTGAATAAAATCACCCATTCCTGCTTCACTTTGCGCACTTATAGTGGGCAAAACATATAAACTTATCATCCCTTTGTCCTGAAAGCTTTTGAAGAACATTTCTACACATTGTGAGGCAGTTTTTCCTTCCACTTCCACATGCTGGATCATTTTCTTGCTTGTATATTTGGTCACAAGACAAAAATGGAAGAAGTTAATTAATTCAAGGTTCCCCAATTTAGTCTTCTTAACCCAGACCCTTACCTCCATCTACGCTCTATCATGGCATAGTGCCTATATATGTAAAATGCTCCAATTTACAACAACCTAATAGTAGCAAATGGCAACAAGAAGAGGTATAATACTCTGGGTTGTCTCATTTAATTAAAACCCTTAAATTTCTATACTTTATAATCATGCGTGCTCATCTCTAGTTGCCTTCTCCAAACAAAAAACTTTGTATCAAACTAAGTTTAAATAAAGAACAAGATTATTAAATATCAGATTTTTCATTAGCTTGCTGTTGATGAAGTCGCTGCTCCCACAAACGCACTCATCCACCACAACTTTATACTTCCATTTACCTTGTGAAAGAACATCCCTCCTCCCTAATACTCTAGTAACTTTCCCATCATATACAAAGTTTAAGATCATTGACCTAGACTTTTTTTAAACTTTGTATGTACATTTTTGTAGTCATCTCAAAGTATGACTACAAAGATAATGTTGCCTTTCAAGCCGCGAAAAGTACCTTCTGTATCATATTTTTTTACATTTGGGCGTAAAAAATTGTCATGTAGAAGCCTTGCTTAATACAGAAAAATATAGTTGATTCTAATCCAACTTCTCAACCTTATAACTCATCAGGAAAACACCCAAGTTTTACTTCTACCCACTCTTGCAAGATACTTGAAGCTTTGAGATAAAAAACTCAATGTGACACCCCATACCTTCTTCCCCTAACACCAAATCCTTTTAGGTTGCCATCACAAAGGGCAAAACAGAAGATTTTTATTATATATAGAGCACTGCTAGTACAAATAGAAAACTGTGACATCTCTCATTTATAATTTTTTTAGTACTAGATGGTCTCTCATTTCTTTATTACTTATACTTAAGAACATATACTGTTTAAGGTTTCTTTTAAAAATTTAGTACATACCGCACAAGAAAATAAGGGTTTTGTATATAGTAGTTTCTTATAAAAAATCGTATATAATGTAAATAGCTACAAACTCTTTTCTGCACTTCTAAAAATAAATATGATGAAATATATTTCACATAACAGAACTTAGCTTAATTTATGTTTGTTACTTTATTACTCATTAAAGAAGGCGTATATTACATAAAATGCACTATAATATAGCAGAACGTTCTCTGAAAAGAGATTCTAAAGTTTGTAATATTCTGTTATGGCTATCAGAGACTTTAAAAGGCACAAGTTTTTAACTTACTTCCTCGAGGTTTTTAGACCTCAATCTTGTAGTAGTAAAGAATTATAGCCTTATAATGGGTTAATTTATATGACACTTACTAAAATTGCTATTAGACACTCTAATATGAACTTGTCATTGTATCACTCAATGATAAATTTAGTGGCCAGTATAGACTTGGCTCTTTAGAACATCATCAGAGTGAAAATCTAGATATTGAGTGTTCTAAGAAGATCTGAAATTCTTATATGAGACCATATTTTTAGGGATTTACTATTAGTGAACCTGTAATTGCCAATATGATGATAATTAAGATTATGGTCATAAATCCAATGATGTAAATTGACAATAAATAATTTCTTTAGCTTGTTATCTGGGAAAAAGTATCTACCCACTTGGTGTTTAATGGTTCACTGGACCTGAATCATAAGATAGATTTAATATAAAAATAATAATATTCATATACATCTATTTTATTATATCAAGTGTTGAACATATCAGCGATTAAGGGACAAAAAATATTTAATTACAAACAAAACTTAGGATTGAGACCTACAGTTCCACTTAATCATAATCAACTTGACCCAGGATTAAGGGCTTTGTTGGTCATGTCAAAATTAGTTTTTATGCCAATTGAGTTATGATCAAGTTAATTACTTATTAATAATATGAACTTCCTTGGTATGTGCTATGCTGCTTGAGAGGAGCGATAGTTTAGCTATCTTCAAACGCGTCAGAAAAATGCTATCTTGAAATACCTGTCAATGAGACACTGTTCATGAGACTGAGTGGGTTACTTTGAGACGCCCAACAGTTTGTAGACCCTCTGAAGTTCTTTATTGTGATCTTTTGGTTAAGTGGCGATGTGAGGCGAGGTGTCATGGGAAAGATGTGGTTAACATAAAACCCTATAAATTCTTTAATTTAAAAAATAAAAATTAATTTTTTTAGTACAATAACCTTTTGGTAAATCTAAATATACGCGCGTTTTGTAAATACTACTTTTCCGTTGTATTTAAGTTGAGTATTAGTTGTGATAAGAAATATCAGGGTAGGAAGCCTTTGTACACTTAAAAAGCAGAAACATAAAGCCTTGAAGTCTTATATGTAAGCAGATTATACCTTAATAACTATCATCATCTGGTCTATTGTTCTTATACAATAAGCATTTGTAACTCTGAACTTATCTCCATATGAAGAACCAGACCTGCTGAAGTAGACCCAAAAAAATAATTGTGGGGCTCATGTCTGAAATGACAAATGGGGACCATACTTAGCAGTAAAACAACCACAACCTATACAATTTTTTAAAACTATATTTACGAAATTCCAAGGCTCAGCAGACATGATGAGTCATCAAGTTAATAATCTTAATGAGGATGTTAAGTTTATTAATGATGCAAATAATACTCTACATGGAGAAGCGACTGATTTTTAATTAATCAGAGAGAAGGATCAAGTGATTTTTTTACTTCAATTCCAGATGACTAATCTGAATGAGGAAGCTTTTTTTATTTGATCTCACTTTTGAGCGAATGTAAAAATTACAGCAGAACTAAGCAACTTTAAAAACTGATACACAACTAAAACCCCAATGTCCTTGGCCCTATCGCCTGCTGCTCCAAAATGGGCAGTGGAGAATTCTCAGCATCTTCTTTTTCAGTGGAAAAACGCTTTCAAACTAGGTCAACCAGCCCCCAATACCTCAGGTCAATACATACCCTCAGGATCTCGCCCTCCACCTTGCATGTTCCCAAGCGTTGCATTGTAGCTTCATTGTGCTCCCCTGAAGCAGTATGTGATTTGAACTCTGGGTTAAATATGGCAACTTGTTTCCCTACAACAACAAACAAATTATAGCATTATCCTAAGCACATATGCAGCCTGCTGGCTTTATAGACTTCCACCCCTACAAGGGGTACTTTGACCTTAGATTCACCTGTGAAGCTGATGTTGCAATTTCAGCCAACATTTCCCGGATGTTCCAGGAAATCTCCATCCCACCCATTCGCACCTGGTTTCCTGATGGCACTACTTTGTGGTTCAGATTTTCAGGCCTCCCCACCCACCTCCCCCTGATACTTTATATGAAGGACTAATAGCTGTGTTGTAAGTATATGGCGCTGACCCCATTCTACAATTTGTGATTCCCAGTGGAGCAATTAACATTTCAGGCTCTTGCATTTAGCAACTGTATGCCAATATCAACTGAAATTGCTATTTTGATTCCCCCTCGCACTGCTGTCCCCTCTGCCCCCAACTACCCTTTCTGGACCAGATTATAAAAGGGCACATGTTCTTCCCCATTTGTTTTGACCTGGACCAATCAAAGCGGAGTTGCCCCACCATAACCTAAGCTGGAGCCCACATGCTTGACTATCCCCATGATGCTCCCATTGGCAATCCAAAAACTTTTTCAAATGAGGAACAATACTCCCTCCTCCTCCACCAATAATGGTAGATGCAACTGACACTCATTTAGCTAATAAGGAACCTAGAAGTCAAGCCCCATATTCATTAAAACTAATAAGGATCCATCATGGACCCCATTAATTTCAAAAAAAAACCCACACAGCCACGCAGAATAGCCCGGCCCACTCATATGCCAATCTACCTATCATCTTCAACCAAAATCCCTGAGATTATTTGGAGGAAGTTGATAATTTGGGAAATCCTTATCCTGACTCATTCAAGGCCTCAGGACTCAAAATGTACCTAAACGCAGAATATGCAGCTCAATTTCCAACTTAGCACTATACTCTACGCTCCAATGCAATGAATTCTGAAATGATCACCAACTCACCAAAGAGGCAGTTGCCTCCCCTGATTGTTGCCCCTCTAAAAGGCTGTAGCAAGATCAGCCTTAGTCTTGGTCAAGAGGCTTTCCGTCCTAAAACTTGTCCCCATCAACAAGTACATAAAAAAGTATTCATCTAATTCCATCAAGTTGCCAACAAAGCGATACAAAAAGTTGCAATGGTTACAAAATTTGCCATAAGACCCGCAATAAGCAGCAACAACATCGCCACCTTCACCACCCTTCTCAAATTTCTTTCCTCAAGGCTGAGAAAGCCCTATCCAAATATATCAGACCCTCTTTATAGAAATATTCGATCTGAAAGCCCCACTCTGCTACCTCAACCACATTTTGAGGATGCACACATGCCCATGCTCTCAGTGCTTTGCCATACACTGACTGACACAGAGGAGGAAGATGAGCCTCCCAATCCTCACTCACCCCCCACCATGGATGCACAGCAGTTTACCGCCTCTGACCTGGTTGGATCATCTTTTAAATTTTCTGATTCACTTTGAGTGATATGTTTTCCTTTTGTTAGTTTAATTTTATCTAGTATAAGTTTTGCACCTATGAGCTCAGTATTGTCTGTCCCCTGGTCGACTTGCCTTGGTCAAATAAAAAATCTGAATGAGGAAATCACATTGATGAAGGATGAGCGAATGGTCAAAGCAAGCTCTCACAAAGCAATTATACTGAAAGTGATCCTCTGAATATCATGAGGATAAATCAGAGGTCAATACTTAAGTTGATCCTGGGCCACGTCAGCAAATGCCACTTAGAATAATTGATTTGGCCCACACAAGTTCTCTAACCGTTGTGCAGCGCCTCAGCGCCAGAAACACCTGCATAAGTCATCTAAGAATCAATTTTAATAACCTTGAGTGGGAGAATGATAATTACAAATCTTTAAAATTTCTTGCTTTAAATCAAATGTGTGAATACTTTCATTAGATGATTCAAAATGGCCATGCACGGGGCCAGTGATCACAACAAAGAAGTTACTATATCAACTGCTTGGACAGATGGTGTATTGATTATATATGATGCACTTAAACAAAGACCTATTTATGCTGAAGTCAAAGGTGCCGTACTTCAAAAATTTGGAGGTCTGGAAAGAATGTCAATCAGAAAATCCAAACTCATGAAACTTAGCTTTAAGAAAGATAAAACCACTGACAAATTTTAAAACTAATTCTATTGCAAAGCAAGTTCTTATAGGCACGAAGGCCATGATTGATTTTGATACCAGGTTTAATTTAAAACACGCAGTGCAACCCTACCAAAAATTGACGAACACTTTATTGCCTGCCTTCATTCAAAACTCTCAATATCTGAGTTGGTCGTTTATCTATACAGATTCTCACAAAAAATGTCCCTCTCAATACTGGACACAGATCAGACCTTCAGCACCCACAGGAAAATCTTTTAAAATAATAAGAAGATTGTCAACAATATGATGTTAAAACAGAGCAAACCAAAAACATGTAGGCACCTCACCATTAAGTAAAATCACTTGATACAATAATAATTTCAAAGGGCACTATTCCTCCAGATGCCGCCAATGTAGCATCAATGTTGTGCTCATGGATAACTCGCAGAAGGAGGTTAATGAACAAGCACAATAGAATTGGGACGCTCTGTTGTATCAGAAACACCAGTCCCGCATAACCAAAAAGAGTATGTTAGCTTGAAGACTCCAAAGATGTACATGCGGTGACCTGCTCTCAGAAAAATGTTGTTATACCTGAAACAACTGAAGTAGTTGCTAAGCTATATGTGCAGCATATAAATTAGAATATACCAGCCAAAGGACCAAGCAGTACAGCGGATATCCCAAGTTTTTGGGATGGACATAGCCATACCTATTAACACATTAATCAATGAGTGTCCTAGCATCAGAAATCCTTTGAATCAAACTCTTAATTCATTGGAGTCCTCTCATATCCATTTAATAAATTCTAATAATTCTTATTACTATGAGCTTTTGTTAATTTTCA
Source organism: Massospora cicadina (assembly GCA_022478985.1). NCBI lineage: Eukaryota > Fungi > Entomophthoromycota > Entomophthoromycetes > Entomophthorales > Entomophthoraceae > Massospora > Massospora cicadina. The sequence continues at coordinate 35,361 of JAKSZP010000624.1, forward strand.
AACAAAATCAAAGTTGTATCTGATATCAATAGCAGAGTGCCTGTGAATATTGTCTCCAATAAGCTAGTCAAGAAGTTTAAAACTGCTCCTGACACTAACCACCATCAAGGATATGTGACAGGGGGCCTTAGTAGCACTAAGAGTGAAGGAGCTTACAGTGCCCTGCCACTGCGATTTAGTGCACTGGTAGTAGCAGCACCATCAATAGTGCTTTACAATGCCAACTATAATATAAATTGGGATTAGTTTTCTATGGACCTATGGAATTTCTTGCAATTTTAAAGAAAATACCTTGATAATATTGGGACAAAAATTCCTAATTCACTAAAGTTGTGCTAATATGAACCACACTAGCGTCATCAAAACTTTATTAATATATCTTATGCTTATTGGATAATACCATTCAGATTCACTCATAGGGGAAATCGAAGCTTACCATTGCTGACCACCATAAATGAAAATTGAGGGGTACCGCTAAGAGTGAACAAGGACGTGATGATAGCTCCAGGATATCAATTGTTTATAAGTAAGGACACTACACTGGATAACCCAGAAGGATTATATGGGGAGGTTGGACCACCTTGAAATTGTTTTCAGATGGAACCTAGTGTAGCACATGGAACACTTATACTGGGCATGGCGAAATTGACATCCTATTAGCAATATTAATTGACTAAGATATCAAGGTTGAAAAATAGCAGGTGGACGCCTTTGTACATCTGGTTCTAAAAGATGAATTAAAGTTGGCTGTCAAATTAGCGATTTATTAAGTTCAGATTACCTACTGAGAGCATTGGGGGCGCATGTAATTCCCTGAGAATTGTTTACTGGTTATTTGGAGCACCTAAGGATGAAGCCCTGGACTTATTCTAATGATGTTTCGAAATTTTATAAATGGTAAACCAGAATTGAGAATGCATGAAAATAGTACAAGAGTTCTTTAATACTAGAGACCATGTGCCTATTAGGATAAGGCTGATCTGGCGTTCACAAGCTAAAATTGAAGCTTCATGGAAGAGTTTGACAATTTACTGAGGAGTGGAATAATCATTCCCTCAAAAAGACCATGGGCTACACAGTCTTGAATATAAAGAAAAAAGATAGTAGAAAAATGTTGTAATCAATTATTGACACATCAACACCGTTACAAAGAAAGATTTATACCCATTGCCCAGAATCAATGACAATTTTGACCTTCTGAGAGGTGTGAAGTAATTTACTGTTCTTGGTCTTATCTTTTAATAATGTCAATCTAATTTCTAAGAGAAGGACAAGAGAAGCGCGTGATTATCATGGTGCAAGGTTTATTTCAATCAACGAGCATGCCACAAGTGTAACGGATCAGGAGGCACCTGATCTGTACATTGTTATGGATTGAGTGGCGTTCAATCCAAATGTGGCCCTGATTCAACATGCATTAAACTTAGTAAATTCAGAGCTGGGAAAATTCGCCATCCTGAACCTGAATCAAATCTGTGGAATTATGACAGGCTTATGTGTGGCGTGGATGATGATCCTGTGGGATGGGAAATCTTTGCTAACAATGTGGTGGTCAGGGCATAGAAGAGCTTTACAAAAAGTAGACTTATTCCATATTAGCAGTGCACTATTTATGGGAGGACGTCGCAGCCCTGAAGGGCATTTGCGTCTTCTATGAGGAAAAATGGAATTCAAATAAGAGAAGAATCAAAAGCAGATCAGATCAAAACTATGAGCTCAACCAGTGAGCTCAGTGTGGCGTTGGCATCGTTCTCAGCCCTTTCCTGGTCCCAGACTCTGCTTTTGATGTGCAGCGTCGTGGGAACAGTGTATAAGAATACGTGGCAATGACGAGACATGGCAGCCAGGTTTGGGGATGGGCCTCTGAAGTCCTTTACCTAGTATGGTCAGTAACATGGCTCTTACTGCCTAATTCATTTGTTGTGTTTTGGTGCGAATCTGCCTGTTACATAATTTCAAGCTCAAATGTGCTCTGCACGCTGCCAGTCCCCAGTTTAGCTCACCTCAGTGGTCACTTGTTCCAGTTGTCAAGTAACCAGCACCGGTGGGAGCTGGTGTCTGATGGCCAACCCTGGATTTAAAGTGACTGTCAGCTGAATTTCTGGGTTGGGCCTCCTGCCCACCAGGGATTCAGCAGCATCGAGGGGACCTGTCCCAGCAGTGCTCCCTCACCTCATGGATGATCTACCCAGAAAGGGGTTGGACGTCTAGCCATTCTGGACTGCAAGCCTCTCTTGCATTTTCTTTGGCAAAAGTGCCTTCCCGGTTGGGATTGGATGACCATCACTAACAGGAGCCTGGGAGGGGGCACAGACCAGCCACATACATGGCATGCATCCTCGTTTAAGTCGGGCTGATTCTGGCTGCCCAGTGGTGATTTGATCCCACTATCTGTGTTTCTTTTAGGGGCTCAGAGTTTATCCAGGCTAACTTTCCTGGGGCTTGAGGTAACTCGCCCCAGGAAGCCCTCATCATGGTGGCTTTCCGCCGAGGGGCCCCTCTTTGGGGAGGGGTTCTCCTTTAACAGGGGGTGATGTAATGGACAGGTTTGTCCCATTCATTACTTTCTGACACAGATTTGGATTTAACAAAGCCGAGTAAGATCGTTTATAAACATTTTTGTGTTTGGTCACTTCATACATTGGGTTGTGCCTTACCTGAGCTATCATTTAGGCTTGTGCAAGCCTAATTGATAGCTAGGTGTAAGGTCCCCAATGCACTGCCTTTATAAGGCGCGCCTGCCCATTCCAAACCTCAGTTTGGAATTCTTACCCTAGGATGTCCCTTTCTGGGGAGCATTGTCAGTTTCTCCCCAGCTGAGCTCTGGTCAGTGGGCCCCTTTTTATGGTTCCTGAATAAAAATAAAGGTTGTTTTGGGGTTTGCATACCTTGCATACCTGTAGTCTTTTTGGTGTACTCCTTTCTGAGGAGCTTTTGTGTGGTTGAGTCGTACCAATCACGAGGTTGTGCGTAATTAATGTAGGTGAAATGGTTGGTGCTGTTGGTGCTCCAAACCCCTTCCTGCTTTGGTTAAGCCACTTTGGTTGCTTGTCAGTGCACCAAAGGAACTTTTAATATAGGCGGTCAGAAAAGGGGTTTTTCTGGTCCATTACAACAAGAGCTGTGCAACGTAATGTTAACCTTTCATTTTACAATGTAAATCGTTTTTAGGAATCTTGGATTATCCAGTGTGCTGGTGTAACTGAATGATAAAAATATCTTCTAATGGACGTTTTCTGAATACCTGAAGCACATCGAACAAGTGTTTTAACAATTGTTGAAAGCCAATCTAAAAAAACCTAAAATGCCAATTCTACAAATAACAGTTGTAATTTCTCAGATTTGTTATTGATCTGAAGGCTTGTAGCTCTGTCGGAGATTTGCCCTCACAGCTGAAAATTAAGTATGCCTTAGGTCAAATTCAGCCAAAGAGGGGAATGCCAACCATTTTTGATTTTCCAATGTTCTTAAGAACTTGTTTATAATAGTAAAAAAGGATGAAATTGAGAATATTGGCCAAAAGACCCTGGCTAATTCTCAGTGGAACCCCATTAATCGGGGTAACACCAGTTTGAAACCTGTATGGGCACTAGCTTTAAAATCAGCCAGTTGGATTACTCCAACCTCACCATGGACCTTGGGGAAATCATTGGAAGGCACTCCCCTGACCCCAACAAAGTCCTCCAACGCATCTGCGTGAGGCTTCCCCCGTTTATATTCTTGGTGGGGGTCCCCCAAAGTGCAAAAAATTTCTCAGGCAGTGGTTGGCTTAAGTACATAAAAACGTTACCTCACAGGTACACGTTAGCCAATCAGAATTCCTCTTCATTTGCTCCACTGTCTCAAAGCAAGTTCACGAGTTATGATACGCTAAACCTTTAGATTTCCTACTTTGGACTAGATTAAGCTATTCTGAACATATTCTAAAATTCCCCTTAACCCTCAGATTACTTTAAATGCTAAATAGTCAGATGTCAAGGGCCATCGTTTTTTACCTTTATTGCGCTTATAAATCATAAGAATCCAATTTTATTAACATTTTATTTTTAAAACTTAAATTTATTAAAAACATTTGTGTAAATGAGCTGGCATGAAGCACCAGCAAGCGAAAGTCAGCTGGGTTCAAAAAATAGTGCTCACTACAAGAGACTTGGTATAACCAGAATTATTGCTCTTGAGGAGCAACTTGCCAGTGCTTTATCCCATCTTGAAGAGTTGGAAAAGTGCCCTTTAAAACTCCCTCTAAATGATAAATACACCCCTGACGAAGGAAACATTTCTTCTTTCTTGTACGTTTATGAAGCTACCATGTATGGCACCACTGATAAACAAAAAGTGATGCACATCCTTCTTTGTTTAAGCCGCCTAGTGAAAGATAGGATAGTGCCTTACCTGGACCCTTCTCACACTTGGACCGAGGTGAAAAGGCTCTTTTAGATGAATTTGGATCAAAGCAGAGTCTTTTCAAGGAAAAACAGGCCTTTATGCGCCTTAGCATATATGAGGGTGAACCACTCCTTGCCTTATCTGAACGATTTTACCTCACTGCGCAAAGGCTAACAACTGCTAACATTTTCACCCTGGATGATGCTATCACCGCCCTGTTAACTGGGTTAGCTTCTCAGCCCTCTCTAGACAGGCATACTATTTCAAGAAACGCCATTTATAAAAATCCGTGACCTAAAGGAGGCGTTTGTAGATGTTGCCAATTTCCATCCATGTGCAACATCCAAGAAAGCTGAGCTGATTTCTTCAGCTCTCACTATTGAGGAGCTACCACCAGTTGCACAGTTAAGGGTGAGCTCACCTAAGCTTACCCTCCCTTCAAAACCTGCTACCTCTGTGCGACATAAAAAGGTTACCACTCCTTCTTATAGATCAGAGCCCTGTAAGGTAGCAACTACCATCCGTCCGCACAAGCTCACTAAAGCTGCTGTGCCTTCCCCTCCAGATAAGCTGTTAAAGGCGTTCCTTAAGGCTATTCAATCTCCTGTGGCCATCTATCCTACCTCCATCAAGCTACTAGTTGTTGAGAATACCTTTGGGGATGACTCTGAGTGGGGTTATGATGATTTTGTCTACTATATATTGGGACCCCCGCAGAGGTAGAGGCATATGATCATTTTAACGCTGGAGGAGTATGAGAGATCACCATCCCTGAAGAAACGTACCTCAGTCAAATCCTGGGGTGTCCAAAAGTGATTGACACAGCAGCAATGGTGACCAATTCTTAGCTGGATTGATTCAACCTCTTCAGCGCGTTTATCCCTTATGAACCATCTTGAAAAACTACCCTGAGAATGCTAAAAAACTCATTTTCACCTTACGGCTCAAGGAGGATTTAGCTTTGTCACCTAACTCTGGAGAGACTCTCACTAAGGTTGAAGTAGTCATTCAAAAGGTCCGTATCTTGGCCATCTTGGACACTGGCTCCCCAGTCAACAAGATCTCCACTAAGCTTATCAAGAAGATAAAGCTAGCTCCTGACTTGAAGTACTCGCAAGAATTTGGAATTCCTGGCCCCAACAATACTCGTGCTATTGGGGCATATTCTTCCCTTCCCATTCGAGCTGGGAAGCTTATTTTATCAGCCCCCGCTATGGCCTTAGATAACAACGCATATGATATGCTCATCGGCACTCAGTTTATGATTGAGTATGAGAGAATAAACAACCTGAAGTAAGGTTATTTCTCATTACTCAACTATGAAGTCCCGTTAGTCTTATCCAATAAAGAATCCAGTAAGTACAAATAGTCTTGCCTGTTTGAATTTCCCCTCGCAGCAATACCTTTGTCTTATACCACTTCTGTGCGCAACACAAAGAGGTTTCCTTATTCAGTGAATGCTAGTGAAGGTATCCCTTTTTATGCTGCGGAAGAGGTCGTGATTAAACCTGGTGAACAACGAGTGGTTGACATAAAAGTCACACTAAAAATCCCACGTCACTGTTTGTTGCACCTCGCTAGTATTGAGGGCGTCAGTCCCTTGGAGCCTCGGGTATTACCTGAAATTCTTGACCCTGCTTATCCAAGGCCCATTACTTTGCTATTGGGGAACCTCACCTCCAAGAACATAGTTGTAAAAAAAACACCAGGATATTGGAAGAGGCTTTTTAGTCCCTGTGGAGGACATTGAAAAATTTACTCCATTGGTACTATGATGGATATGGGCCTGCCAACGGATAACCTGGTATGTACCTTACCCAACGCCAATTCTCATACAAGCTGATCCCAGATGATCTGGAAAAAGTTCGCACTATTCTCAACGACTATAGTGATATATTATCCAAATCTGATACTGACTATGGTCACATAAAGGGTTGGTGTCAATCCATTGATGTGGGTGATGCCCATCCCATTCAGTCAAAACCTTACTGCAAATCAAAGGTAGGAGAACAGCAGATGAGAAAGGAACTCAAGCAGTTACTAGATGCAGTGTTGCTAGTTCCTTCACGAAGCCCTTGGTCTTCCCCCATCTTACTAATAAAATAATAATGGAGTACATTGGATAGTCATGAATTATCTCAGGTTAAATAACCTCACAAAAAATGATAGTTATCCTCTCCCTCACATTGATGACGCCTTATCTCAACTCTTGGGCTCTAATTTCTTTTCTGCCATAGACTTAGCTAGCAGCTATTGGTAAATGGATCTCTCTCATGAGGACTAGGAAAAATGCACTCTCAGTTGTAGTGAGGGTCTCTTCCAACCAACCCGATTACCTCAAGGGTTGTGCAACGCACCTGCAACTTTCCAGCTTTCAATGGACCATATCATGCAAGACTTGAAGTTAAGTTATGTCGTTGTCTATCTCGATGACATCACAGTATTTTCAAAGACTTTCAACGAACACCTTGAACACCTGAAGGAGGTGTTTCAACGGCTGCGCACATCTAATAGTTAGGTTGAAACCTTCAAAGTGTACCTTCTTCCAAAAGAAGTTAAATTTCCTTGGACACTCCATATCTCAAAAAGGATTTTAACAGATCTAAGATAAGATTAAAGCGATATCAAAGATGCCTCCCCCAAAAATTTAAGAAATATTCAAGTATTCCAAGGGATGATGGGATATTACAATCAGTTTATCTCTGAGTTTGCCAAGCTCAGTGAACCTCTTGTCCGCCTATTAACCAAGAACAATCCTTTCCAGTGGGGAGCAGAACAGAAGGCTGCTTTTGAGACGCTGAAGCAACTGCTGCAACAACGCCCTATCCTACAGCACCCAGATTATAATAAACCCTTCATCTTTTTTCACTGATACTTCAAACTATGCATTTGGAGCCATCTTAGCCCAGTTGGATGAAAACGGTGTAGATCATACTGTCTTCTACTTTAGTAAGATTCAGTCCAAGGCTGAATGTAACTACAGCGTGACGGAGAAAGAGTCTCTTGCTGTTCTGTTAGCTGTAAAGCACTACCGCCCTTTCTTATATGGAACTACCTTCATTGTGGTTACTGACCATGCATAATAAAATGGCTGCAGAATATAAAGACCCTACTGGCCAGTTAGCTCGCTGGGCTCTAAAGCTCCGGCCTTTTGACATGAAGATTGAACACCGTGCTGGAACCTGTCACATGAATGTTGATGGGTTGACTCGGCTGCCCGTCCTTCACTTGGATAACAGTGAGGCGGTGAGGCTACATGATCTCTTAATGACCCCCCAATGACTGGGAAGATGGGGATGAGCCTGTACAGAAGATGTTAGCCCGACACTCCCATAACACCAAAGGTGGAGAATGGGATGTTGTATAAGCAGGTAAGAACACAATGGCTGCCTTACCTTTAGCTGTTGGGGCGTGTACCTGCTATCCTAAAAGCCCACTCCACTATAAGTCATGGAGAGGCCAATAAAACTTATGAGTGGATTAAGGATCAATTTTATTTGATGAAATGATGGAATCTATCGTTAATGTCTTGGAATCCTGCCTTATTTGCAAGAATCAATTTAGATTCAAGACTAGGTATCAATATCAGCCAACTACACCACAACAACCTTTCCATAACATCAGCTTAGATGTAGTAGGTCCTTTCCCTCAGACTACTAGCGCACCGCTTTATCCTGATAGCAATTGACCATTTCACTAATTGGGTTGAAGCCGTAGCTCTTCCTGCTCAAACGGCCAAGGCCACAGTCACCTTCTTACATCAAAATACTTTCTTTTGACATGGCTGTCCTCAAGTATCACTCTATGATTATGGAATAAACTTCTCCTCCAGAGTAGTAAAAATCCTGGCCACCTCTATGGGGGCTTCACAACTTTTCTCTGCTATATAAAATCCATCGACTAATGGGACTGTGGAGAGAGCCAATGGAAACTTGGTATCCATTTTACGCAAAATTGGCCTCTTCTGATCCACTTCATTGGGACCAATTCTTAACAAGTGCCCTTATGGCGTACCAGATCAGTTATCATCAAATCATATTAATGTCCCCCTTCCGTGTCTTGTATGGGCTGGAACCAGGAATACCTGCTCTTTTAGTTAAAAATGTATTCTCCTCTAGAGTTGAAGAACCCAAAAGAGCTATGCGCAGATTAGCTCAGCGCATCATCCAACTCCAAGCTGAGACTATGAATAATCTAGCCAAAACGGTGACTAAAGGAGGGCAGACTGCAAATTAGCTCAGAACCCCCCTGCCTACATTCCAAGTGTCTTATATGGTCTTATACTACCATAAACGCATCACCCCTTTAAGCGGTAAGCTTTGATCAATATGGGAGGGCCCCTTCACCATCACTTTTAAAAGGGGAAATGAGTATTCTATTAAATCTTTAGCTACAGGTATCACTATAAATTTTGTACATGGCCGTTTCCTCTGACCTTATTCTCCTCCCAACAATCTTGAGGAAGGTGATGGTGGACATTTGCCCTCACAGCTGAAAAGTAAGAATGTCTTGGGTCAAATTAAGCTGAAGAGGGGAAATGTCAGCCATTTGCTATATCCCAGTTTTAAGAACTCGTTTAATAATAGTAAAAAGGATGGAATCAAGAATATTGTCCAAAAGACCCTTACCAATTCTCGGTAGAACCCCATTAATTGGGGTAACACCAGTTCAAAACCTGTATGGGCACTAGATGTAAAATTGGCAGTCAGATTACTCCAACCTCACCATGGACCTTGGGGAAATCATTGGAAGGCACTCCCCCAACCTCAACAAATTCATCCAATGCTTTTGCGTGGGGACCACCCTTTTATAGTCTTTGTGGGGGTCCCCCAAGGTGCTAGAAATTTCTCAGGCAGTGATTGGCTTAAGTACATAAAACCGTTACCTCACGGGTATGTGTTAGCCAATCAGAATTTCTCTTCATTTGCTCCACTGCCCTGAAGCAAGTTCCCAAGTTATAATATGCTATTCCTTCATATGACTTAATTCAGAATGGGTTACGCTATTCTGAACATATTCCAAAATCCCCTTGACCCTCAAATTATTTTAAATACTACATAAACAGATGTAAAGGGTCTTCGTTTTTACCTTTATTGTGCTCATAGAAAAAATCATAGAAATCAAAGTTTTATTAGCACTTTATATTTAAAAACTAAAATTATTTGAGGTGGGTTGACCTTGGGACAAATATACCACAACGAGAATGTTTTCTAGCCAGTACAGGTTTCAAACTCAAAAACCTGCACTAGAGGTGGAAGCAGTTTTACCCACTCAGCTAACCACCTTTTTTTAAAAACTAAAATCATTCGAAACATTTGTAAAAACCAGCCAGTTTGAAGAACGCAGAGAGAAAAAATAAGCTGGTCTCCCACAGGCTCAACATCAGAAAGTGGATGCAATAAACAACATGCAAGGTCTTATGAGTATGAGAGCTATACAAGTATACTTAAGCATGGTGGTACACTATTGAAGATTTATTTAAGGGTTTGCGACAATTTCCAAGCCCTTATTTCACTTTCTCCATGGAGGAGTTCATTTTCCTAGACATATGCCAGCAGTCTTTTGAGGCATAGATGACCATGCTGAGCATGGCGCCTGTCATCTGATAACATATTTTATTGAGAAATTCATTGTATAAACTGTATCTCATTGAACAAGATTGGGGCCATATTAACCAGATTGGGGATGACGAGTAGGAGCATCCAGATGCTTATTGCAAAAGAACGATGAATAATAAAGTGCATAATTATACTTTGACCAAATATGAAAGATTGGCCATAATCTACACTTCTAAAAAATGTCAGGTGTACATTTAGTAAACCACATTTCAAGTGTGATGGATCACAGTTGTTTACAATGGGTCCACAACCCAAATGAGCCTGAGAGTCTTTTAGCTCGCTGGTCTCTGAAATTACAGGTGTACAACTATGAAATTAGTATAGAGCCGGAGCAGCCCACCAGAATGCAGATGGACTACTTTGACTTCCTATTGTGGTCATCCTGAGCAAACTGGATAATGAGCTTTGTGAAAAAAATAATTGGAAGTACAAGGATGATCCACCAGAAGTTAAGAAGGCTATCAAGAGAGTATTAATGGACACTGAATACTGGGATGTGGTCTTATACATGTTTAAGCCTGATGGACAGCCAAGAAATTTCTCAAAGCCTTCTGAATGGATGGATATTTTTACCCAGACCCACGAGGCCGTTGAACATGGAGGATTGACCAAGATGCTGGAATTAATTCAATCCATTTACTACTTGGATTTTAATCAGTTCAGTATTTAAGATGTGAATAAAAATGCCATTTCTGTCAAATTGCTAAGCCTATGAATTCAGATGTGTGGTATTAATTAATTGAGCTTGACTAGGCCTGACATACTGTATTGATTGATGTTGGCCCCTTGCCCATGAGTAGCCTGGGAAATAAATACATCATTGTTGCTATCAACCACCTGAGGAAATAGGTGGAAGTAAATGCAATATGAGATGTCAGGCTCTTGACGACTGCCAAGTTCATCATAGATTACAATTTCTAAAAGCGTGTATGTCCTCAGAAGTTCCTAAAGGACAACAGAACGAATAATACTGCACAGAGGTGTAACGCTTGAATGAGTTGATGTCTATCAAAGGAGCGTTGTCAAAACTTTACCATACTGAGATTAATGGTATAGTAAAATAAGTGAATGGCTCCCTAGTTGACATATTGCACAAAAATGCAGCTTCGGCGCCTTCTTAATTGGCAGAATTCATTAGTGCTACATTGTTTTTGTACAACATTAGACATCATAGAAGCACTGGGCACTTTCCGTTTCAACTTTCATATGGTAGACAGCCAGCTCTACCTTATTGTTATATCTAGCGCTCAATCCAACTGAGGCATTTACTCCTATGATTTATGGAGAGCAACTGGTGATGACCATAATCAAGTTGCAGTTTGAGGCTTATAAGAACGTGATCAACTGAAAAACAAGGCAGAAGAGTTACATTGACTCTAATTGAGTTTCTGTGTCTATGTTCCAGAAAAGGAGACTTGGTAGTATACTGTGACAACCACACTGCGGGCCACAAGCACAAGTTGCCTCAATTTGGAAAGGTCCTTTTACATATATGAGAAATCGTCTGAAGATGTATACACTATTAGGGATCAAGGCTGTTGGGTTTTGAATTAAGTTCATGCTAATCTCCTTCATCCATTTTGTATTGAAGAAAATTAAAAAGGAAAAAGGGAAAGGTTAAAAAATAAAACTTAATGAAAATTAATAAAGAATTATAAAATGAAAAAAACATTAATAAGAAAAGAATAAGCATTTTTTAATTCATATTTCTGGAAGATTCATCATTGTTGGAGCTGGATGCCCTTTTTGGGAGGGGGAGGAGAGAGATCTCATGAGTGCAGCCTGAATAAGAGTGAATGGGTGATAAATGTAAATCTCATAAGTCCCAATTGTTGAGATCCTGTCAAAGATGTGCTAAACCTAAAAAGGACTTGTCACCAGGAGCGTTGGCCTGGCTGACTAAGAAAGGGCTATCAGATCAGGAGATGTGGCCATTGGAATAGACTTTGTAACTGTTGAGAGAGGTTACATTTGGGGGAAGAAAACTGTGGAAAGAAAGATGCAATCAGCAAGAATGCTTTTGAGACACGGATAAACTGGGGAAGAAGCACTTTTGCTTGTAACATTTGTGAGCAAGCTTCGTCTATCTCTCTTCATATGTTGGACATGGCTCCATGGAAGAAGGTTGCTGGTAGGAAGTGAACACGTGCTCCAAGTAGAGACATATGGGGATGTACCTTTCAGAAAGCTCTTTTGACAGGATTTTGCAAAGAGCGCAGTAGGCAAAATGATATGACGAACTTTCAAAGCTTTATATGAGGCCTAATAGAATGTTCAAGTTGGTGTGAACTGTCGTTGGAGCAAACCAGAGTCTAGCGACTGAGTGAGCATAGAGTCGAGCCTGGTTGACTTCAACTGGATCAAATGAAGCAATATTGTGCTTGGAGGCAATTGTTGAAGCCATGTAGGCTTTCAAGAGTCCAGACATTAAACCTAATAGCTAAACCTGAAGTGACTATAAAGCTTGAATGAAGAGAAGAAATAAGTCTATATGAAGGGAAGAATTGAAGTAGTCAAAAAATTAAGCATGGAAAAAGATCACTTTCTGACAAGAATTGATGTCAAATTAAGATTTTTTAACTTGGGATGTCATAGGGACATGAAGATCTAATAAGTAGTAAAATGTGGATTGTGTTCAATCCATTAAGAAGTCTTTTGGAAGGTACTAAGTCAATTGGACTGATTTGCGTTTGCTGGGATATGGTGGAGTTGCGGTTAGCCTGGAAAGCTAACCTTCATAACTTTTGAGGCATAACTAGTTGAACTGACATGAGAAAGTGAAGGCAGGACACCTGAATTGACCATAGCGCGCATATAGAAGAACTGAAACTTTAGAAGACATGTCTATACTGGTCTGAATTGATACTGAGGTAGAAATCATAATTTGAGAATTGCAAGAAATTGGGCATCATGATTAAGAAGGAAAAATATCTTTGGCTGTATCCAGCCAAGGCAGAGGAAGAGTTATATAGATCCTGGACATGAATCATAGGATAGATTTAATATTAGAAATAATAATATTAGCTTTCATCTAATTTTTTATATCATATATCAAGCATATCAGTGATTAAGAACCAAAAATATTTTAAGTAAAAACATAGTATTTCACAGCTTAGCAGTTCCACTTAATCATATTTGACTTGATGACCCGTTATTTGAGCTTTGTTAATCATGTCAAAATTAGCTCTAATGTCTATTGAGTTAAGATTTAATTATTTATTATTTAGTGGTATGAACTACCTTGGTATGTGCTACGTTTCTTGAGAGGAGCGATGGTTTAGCTATCTTCAAAAGCGTAGAGGAAATGCTTTGTTGAAGTAATTTTGTCAATGAGACACTGTCCACGAGGCAGAGTTGGGTTACATTGAGACGCCCAACAGTTTGTAGACCCTCTGAAGTTCTTTACTATGATCTTTTGGTTAAGTGGCGATGTGAGGCGAGGTGTTATGAGAAAGGTTGGTTAACATTGAACTCTATTGTACTCTCCAATTTTAAATAAAAAAAATAATCTTTTAGCAAAGCCTTTTGGCAGTTTGAAATATGCAAGCTTTTAGTATTTAATACTTCTCAGATGTATTAAATTAAGAATTACTTATGTTCAGGAAGATCAGGGCATAAAGCTGTTGTACAAGTAATGACAGGAGAATACAGCCTCACAGTCTTATTTTTAAGGATTTTATATCTTAACAACTACCACCATCTGGTTTATTGTCCTCATACAATAAGTGTACATAACTATGACTAAAAACCCAGATGAAGAACTGGACCATCAGAACTAGGCTAAACCTTCACCGCTTGCAATTTTTTTTTGTATAGACCAAAGAACTTTAGATATAAGATACATTTTTATTTTTATAATTTTATTATATAAATTACAATCTTATTAGAATTAAAAGAATGTCAGAGACGCTCAATCTACTAATTATCCCCATTTAACCTTTTATTCAATTCCAGTTTACCTGGAAGATCTATTAATCTTCATGACAAACATTATATCATTTAACTCAAAAACAAGACTTACTTTAATGATAATTTATAAGCATCATGGAATTATAAACCCAAATAATAAAACAGTTAAGATCTACTGGAAGAAGTATCCAACCATAAATTTATTAGTTTTTATATTCAACACTTTTATAAACTTTATCTCTGTTATCGCAGGAATTCTTTTTATGAAAAAGTGAGGACTTTAGTTGTGCATAAACATAAAAAGTTAATAATTAGAAAAATATAAGCTCATAAATATCGGGCTAATAAAGTAGTACCTTGGACTTAGTATTATTAAGTAAAGTTATAGATAGTTTCAAAACTTTGTCAACTCAATTTTGAAGTTCAAATATATCAATACCTTTAACACAAATCATATTTTAGCGTGAAACAGTATTGAAGTTATGAATTTGATTCTCATTGTAGGTGAGCTCGCCTTGAACATTTTGTAAAGGATACTATAATGTACCGTGACAAAAGGTTATTATTGTACTAAACATTCAGAGGTGACAAACTGAAACATATGACAGTAACAACATTAAGTGAGTTGGTGCATCCCATGTGGAAAGCCCAGAAGGCCTTGATGAGGCCTGCAGTGTGGCGTTAAAATGTTGAGGAACATGTTAAACTCTTTAAAAATATCAAGCTTAAGAGCAACTGACCAACCATGAAATTACTGGAAATTTGTAACTACCTAGAATTTTTCATGAAGATACTTATGTGGGACATTTGTGCACCTTATATTGTGCACCACCATTACTTTTTGAGATATTTAAACAAAAAGATGTAATTTAGCAAAGAGAAATATTGGATGGTTATACAATCTT